>AWOL01S0038377.1:76491-87022 GCA_000715115.1 Nicotiana otophora
TGGTTTAAACACTCTCCTTGATGTTATTTATGCTTCCTACCTTGCTTGTTAATGATATACATGTGCTTGGTAAGGAAGAGTGTAAAGCACGAAGGGTGATGCCGTGCCATTTGAGAGTGTAAAGCACGAAGGGTGATGCCGTGCCATTTGAATTATATTATCATGTGAGGGAGAGTGTAAAGTATGAAGGGTGATGCCGCTCCCTTTGAATTATATTATAATGCGAGGGAGAGTGTAAATCACGAAGGGCGATGCCATGCCATTTGAGAGTGTAAAGCACGGAGGGTGATGTCGTACCATTGAGAGTGTAAAGCACGAAGGGTGATGCCGTGCCACTTCAATTATATTATCACGTAAGGATGAGAGTAAAAGCACGGAGGGTGATGTCGTGCCATTATTTTTATATTATCATATATTCATGGCACGAAGGGTGTTTCTGTGCAGGCGAGGATAAGAGACATACATTATATTGTGATATCTTTTTGTTGTGTATTCATTCAGGCCTTTATCTTGAGATGTTATTGTGCACCTATATTTTCTATGTGACTTGTAGTCGTTGTTGCTTCATGTGTGCTTCTGACTTTATTTCTTTAATTTTTATTGGCATTTCTCCCACCTAGTTGGTACTGTTATATGTATGCATGGTGAGAAAGATATAAATGTACGAAGGGTGTTGCCATGCCAATTGATTTGATTTACATATATACATTGGGTGAGAATGAGACAAGTGCATGAAGGTATTTTCATGCCATTTGATGTGATATATTGAATATATTTCTCACACCAGGAAAGTTAAATGAGGTGTCACACGGTGACTTTTACTTGAAAGAATTATATTCGAAAGATATTTATTTGAAGGAATTATATTTGAAAGAGATTTATTTGAAAGAATTAAATTTGAAGATATTTATTTGAAGGAATTATATTTGAAAGAGATTTATTTGAAAGAATTATATTTGAAGATATTTATTTGAAGGAATTAAATTTGAAAGAGATTTATTAGAAAGAATTATATTTGAAAGATATTTATTTGAAAGGAGTATATTAGAAATATATTTATTGGAAATTATCATTTGAAAAGCATATAGGCGAAAGATTTATATTTGGAGGGCTTGATTAATTGGTTGTACTTGTATTCATTATTTGTTGAGCAATATTAATGGTGTTCTTGTTGTCCTGCTGTGTATGTCACTGGTTGATTAGTGTTTTCATCATTGTTATTCGTTTCCTATTATATTTTTTATACTAGATTGCATAGGTTATTAGACTAGTGAGTGTCTCAACTGTATCTTGTTACTACTCCACTGAGGTTAGTCTTGATACTTACTGGGTATCGACCATGGTGAACTCATACTACACTTCTCCACATTGTTTTGTGCAGATCCAGGTATTGGAGATATCGGACTCGGATAGGGTTAAAGTGTGTTCACAAGTATTCAAGGTAGAGCTGCTTGGTCGTCGCAGCCCCTTGGAGTCTTTCCATTTTTATTGTACTCTTAATTTCTTATTCGAACAGTATTGTACATTTGGTCCTCGAGAGCATTCTATGTATTCAGTTAGAGTTCGTGACTCAGTATTACCAGCCTTGGGAGGTTGTTTGAATACTTTCGATGTTGGTTTCGACATGTGTATTCGATTATCTATTTCAAAAATAATGGCTTGAATTGTTATTATAATCGGCTTACCTAGTCTTAGAGACTAAGTGCCATCACGATACTTGTGGTGGGATTTTGGGTCGTGACAACTTCAATACATAATACTAGAGTTATATTCCACAAGAAATTTGTAATGACCCAGCCGTTCGTTACTAGAGTTGTAGCCCCGTTTCCCCATTTATTACTCATTTTGTACTTCATAACTATTATGTGATTTACCGGGGTAGTTGGTTCGGGTCCGGAGAGATTTCGGAATGAATTGAGATACTTAGTGGGCATTCGGACATAAGAATTTTAAAATTCCAAAATAAGAGGAAAATATTTTTCAAGTGAAAATGGTATTTGAAATTTAGAGTTGTGTTTGGACATAAATATAATTTTGGGTTATTTTTGAATTTTTGTCAGTGATTTGAATGAAATTTTTTAAAAAAACAACCTTTTGGAGTTTTTCAAATTTTCAAACATTTCCAAAATGCGTCTTCAAGTGAAAATTGGAAATTTAATGAACAAACGCTGATTTAAAAAAAATGATTTGTTTTTGGAAAAAGGGAAAAATATCTTATGTCCAAACAAGCTCTTAGTCTCATGGTTGAAAGTTTAAGTTAAAATGGTTGACCGGATGTTGACTTATGTGTAGACAACTCCAAAATGGAGTTTTGATGAATCTGTTAGTTCCATTGAGTGATTTTGGACTTAGGAGCGTGTCCAGATTGTGATTTGGAGGCCCGTAGTTGAATTAGGCTTGAAATGGCAAAAGTTTGATCGGGAGTGGACTTTTTGATATTGGGGTCGGATTGGACTTCCGGAAGTTGGAGTAGGTCCGTAGGGTCATTTGTGGCTTGTTTACGAAATTTGAGGTCAATCAGACGTGATTTGATAGATTTCGGTGTCATTTGTAGAAATTGGAAGTTCAAAGTTCATTAGGTTTGAATATATGCGTGATTTGTGTTTTTGATGTAATTTGATGTGATTTGAGGGCTCGACTAAGTTTGTAGCGTGTTTTAGGACTTGTTGGTATGTTTGGTTGAGGTCCTGGGGGCCTCGGGTTGATTCCCGGATGGTTAACAGATCAAAAGTTGAACTTGAGAAGTTGCTGAAGTTGGGGTCTACTGGTGGTAATCACACCAGCGGAGCTTTGATCGCATGTGCGGCGTGAGTTGCGCAGATGCAAAGTTTGGAGGGGTGGTCGCAGGTGCGATGTATTTTCCGCACCTGCGTGACTGCAGATGCGGTGAAGGAGCGCATAAGCGAAAAAAGAGACAGGGAGTTAAGTCCACAGAAACGACATTGTTGCTCGCAGATGCGAGTCCGCAAAAGTGGAAAATTGAGTCATAGGTGCGGAGGGAGCCACGGAAACGGGCGATGATTCGCTCCTGCGAAAGCGTAAAAGCAGGTATGTAGTCGCATGTGCGAGAAGGCCTGGGCAGAATGTTTAAAAATAAGGGTTTGCGATTTTGGTTTCATTTTAACATTTTAAGCTCGGGTTTCCGAATTTGGTTTTGAGGGTATGAAACCCAGGATTATGTAGTATGTGATTGGTTTTGAGGTGACGCACATGATAGGTGACGGGCGTGCGGGCATGCATCGTAGAAATTGCGACTAAATTGATTATGTGTAATTTCATAATCAAGTAATTATCCACATATCCTCCACGTGTTAGAGGAATTGAGCTGAAACTCATATTAAAGATCATGTTTAGGCTACGTGCCAATATTTTTGGGACCCACAAAGGTCGTGTTGATGTTGAGTTAATTATTTAAAAAATCAATTTGTACTTGGTCACATCTATTATTTGCATATCATATCTCAGTCTCTTTGCCATTAATTAATACATCATATCATTATGTCTGGCTATTTTCATGACATTGTGAGCCCGGGAGACTGGAGAGATAAATGACTGAGTGAGGCTGAAGGCCTGATTGTGAATTATATATAATATTACTATTATTATCATTATAATTATGGGTTTGGGCTGCACTCCGCAGCAAGCCTTATAGGCTTTATTACTATATGGATCGGGGTTTCCCGCCTGCAGCAGGCCTTATAGAATTGATTAGTATTGTGGGATCGGACTGCACGCCGCAGTAGGCCATATCGGCTTTATATAGCGCTTGGGCTGATGGAGTCCTTTCGGAGTTTGTACACACCCCAAGTGAGCGTTGATGATTATATATTCTAGATGGACTTCTCAGGGCATGGGCTTGCCTTACTTATTTATATATATTTTGATGAAATTTCCATGTACATGGATCTTGTCCGTATAATTTACATTTGGGGATACATTACCTCAGGGATGGATTAGCCTCATATGGTACTGAGCGACAGATTGTCAGTCGATATGTATATATATGTGGGATGGAATATCCCCGGGCTGGATTGGCCGTAAACAATACCGAGTAGCCGAATAATTTGTGACCAGTATTTACCTGAGGTCATTTCTACTGAGATGTCATATTACTTATATCATTCAGTATTGATCTATTTCACTTGTGTTCGGTTTAACTATTGAACTTGAAAGTATGCCTACATTTGGTACCATTATTTATACTGGTTTGTACCTGTGGAGCTCTTCACTACTTTCAGCCCAGAGGTTAGTCTTGTTACTTATTGAGTTGGTTGTACCCATACTACATTCTGCACCTCGTGTGCAGATCCAGGTGCTTTCGGATACGGCGACTGTTAGATTTCAGAGTGCTGTCAGCTGGAGACTATCATGGTAGCTACATGGAGTCCACTGACCTTGTCTCTCTTTCTTTCAGTTATTGTACTGTTCTATACTTTCAGACAGTGTTTTATCACTCAGACTCTATATTTATATTAGATGCTCATGTACTCAGTGACACCGGATTTTGGGAGTGTTTATATTTGTACTTGTGAAACTTCATCCTCTGAAATTAAATATTATGTTTTCAAATTTAAAAGATATGGTGTTTTATTGATATTGTCGGCTTGCCTAGTATTGAGATAGGTGCCATCACGATAGGTGAGATTTTGGGTCGTGACACTATCGGTCCTGTGTGGTCACATTCTGTGGTTGTGAGACTAGAGCGGATCTCCCGTTGCTCGGTATGACCAACTTCTAGGTTATCCTGGGCATCGACTGGTTATCCCCATATCACACCATCCTTGATTTCCATGCCAAGTCTATTACCTTGGCAATGCTCAAGTTTCCTAGACTGGAGTGGAAGGGTTCGTCTGTCAGCACACCTAGTCGGATCATCTCTTTTATGAAGGCTTGACACATGGTCGAGAAGGGTTATTTGGCTTATTTAGATTATATTTGGGATACTACCGCAGAGTCTCCGGCGATTGATTAAGTACTAGTAGTCTGGGAGTTCTCCGATGTGTTTCCTTCTGATCTTCCAGGCATGCTGCCAGATTGTGATATTGATTTCCGCATTGATTTGGCTCCAGATACCCAACCTATATCTATCCCACTGTACCGTATGACTCGGAAAGAGTTGAAGGAGAAACTTGAGGAGTTTCTAGCAAAAGGGTTTGTCAGGCCTAGTGTATCGCCTTGGGGTGCACCAGTGTTATTTGTGAAGAAGAAAGATGGGTCTATGCGGATGTGTATTGATTAGTGCTAGTTGAATAAAGTTACCATTAAGAACAAGTATTCATTGCCGTGTATTAATGACCTGTTTGACCAGTTGCAGGGTGCTAGGGTGTTCTCTAAGATCGATTTGAGATCTGGGTACCATCAGTTGAAGATTTGGTACTCGGATGTTCTGAAGACTGCTTTTTGTACTAGATATGGACATTACGAGTTTCTAGTGATTTCCTTCGATTTAACTAATGCCCTAACGACGTTTATGGATTTGATGAACAGGGTGTTTCGGCCATATATTAATTCATTCGTCATTCTCTTTATTGATGGAATTTTGATCTACTCGCGCAACATGGAGGAGCACGAGCAGCATTCGAGAGTGGTGCTTCAGACCTTGCGGGAACATAAGCTATATGCTAAGTTTTCCTGGTGTGAGTTTTGGTTAGATTCTATGGCATTCTTGGGGCATGTTGTCATGCCCCGAAATCCCGGAGCGCGACCGACGCTTAACCGAGTAAACCTAGTCGAGCAAGCCTAATTTACATTAACCTCTCATCATTACTCATGCATGATTTTATATAACATAATTAGATCTTGACTTTCATATTGAATACATTTGGCTCAATGGCCTAAAATGCTTTCTCATAGTGGGTACATAACTTTATAAATAGCTGTAAATACTGTGAACATAGATACATGACAACCTCAAAACTTTAAGCACATAACCCACAGTGTACAGGAGCTTCTATGGCAATGGATACCTATATACATAAAACGAACTAGACCCAAACATCCACTAGAACTGTAGCGGGCTCACCGTAAGCTGAGTAGTGAAAAAGATCCCTATCAAAGTTCCATATCATCCTGTAGAAGTATACATGCATCCATTAAAGATACAGCACCCCTGGGAAAAGGGACGTGAGTACATGTGGAATAGTACTCATATGTACGGCAGTCAAAACAAAATATGAAAATATGGAAACTCAAATAAGAGACAAATAAAGTACATCAAGAAACTGCGAAACATCCCATAGGATCACATTTCAGGTGTTATTATACTTGCATCATTCTAAACTTCTTTTAGGATCAACTGAGCCATATGAACTATACATAGAATACATTATATAATGTAATTGTAACAACATGTACAAACAAGGCCATTGAAAATGGTACCTTCCTCCCTTATTTTACACATATACATTTCATAGACCGTCCTTAGTGTTCGCATATCATATCATACACCTATGCGTCTCATAGACCGTTCACAGTGTTCACTTACACAATACAAATACACCTATTCAAGGGCTTGGAAATACAACATGAATATGATGAATCATAACATCAATAAAAGGGCTTAGATAGCCGTTAACGCCAAGTAAATTAATTAAGAACTTTCATCAAAATTTATAGATATTAAGTCGGAGATCCTTTATAACCACCTTTACTCAAAGTGGCCCTACCGCCTTACCCCAATATATGTGGGTGGAGGTGTATTACCATACCGCAATCCCTACACAAAGAGGTCATACTGCCTCACCCTAATATATGCGGGTGGAAGTGTATTCCACAATACCACAATCCCAATACAAAATGGTCATGCCGACTCACCCCAATATGTGCGGGTGGAAGTGTATTCCACAATTCCATAATCCCTACACAAAGTGGTCATGCCGTCTCACCGCAATATGTGCGGGTCGGGGTGTATTCCACAATACACAAAGCGTTCATGCTGCCTCACCCCAATATATGCGGGTGGAGGTATATCATAATACCAACACAAAGAGGTCATGCCGCCTCACCCCAATATATGCGGGTGGAGGTATATTCCACAATATCACAATCCATACACAAAACGGTCATGCTGCCTCACCCCAATATATGCGGGTGGAGGTGTATCACAATTCCGAAAAATCCCTACACAAAGCAGTCATGCCGCCTCACCCCAATATATGCAGGTGGAGGTGTATTCCACAATACCACAATCCCTACACAAAACGGTCATGCCGCCTCACCCCAATATATGCGGGTGGAGGTGTATCACAATACCAAAATCCCTACACAAAGAGGTCATGCCGCCTCACCCCAATATATGCGGGTGGAGGTATATTCCACAATACCACAATCCATACACAAAACAGTCATGCTACCTCACCCCAATATATGCGGGTGGAGGTGTATCACAATTCCAAAATCCATACACAAAGCAGTCATGCCGCCTCACCCCAATATATGCGGGTGGAGGTGTATTCCACAATACCACAATCCATACACAAAACAGTCATGCTACCTCACCCCAATATATGTGGGTGGAGGTGTATCACAATTCCAAAATACCTACACAAAGCAGTCATGCCACCTCACCCCAATATATGCGGGTGGAGGTGTATTCCACAATACCACAATCCCTACACAAAACGGTCATGCCGCCTCACCCCAATATATGCGGGTGGAGGTGTATCACAATACCAAAATACCTACACAAAGCGGTCATGCCGCCTCACCCAAATATATACGGGTGGAAGTGTATTCCACAATACCACAATCCCTACACAAAGCGGTCATGCCACCTCACCACAATATGTGCGGGTGGAGGTGTAATCCCGAGCAAAATACTATATATAAACTCAAAGCGACATAGTTTGTCATTACATTTAAGGTCGTAATTTCCCATATCATTGGAATACTTCAATTTTATGATTATTATGGAGAAACACAACTCATTACATTAGCACATGCATGGTAAATCAATAAGTCGATTTCAATGGAACATGGGCCCAATTCCTTTCCTTAAGGTCCATCATCATTTAGCATAGGACATCTCCATTTCATCTCATTATTCACTCATTTGACATCTTGAGGACATTAGCTAGGTTCATGACTCTTGGGGACTTAACAATCGAAGTCATTTACATACATTATTGCAGAAGCATACAACTATATCTGAAACCATTGGGACATACAACACTTCATAATTCTTATTTAGGCAACGACCACATTTAAAGTTCATACTATCACTTACTTGTACTTTCCATGGGTGATCATAGAACATTAAGGGCATTTAGAACATTTAGGAACATCATAGCCTTTACTCGCAAGAACGTAGGGGCTTATAACACATTGGAAACAAAAGTACAAATACGTTCGTCGATTAACCGTTCACACTATATATCACTTCACAATTACCTTCAACTACTTACACCATCATTATGCCATTGGCTCCCTTGGCCATACATATTATTCTTCATTCATAGCACTGTGGCCGTATATCATATTCCGCACTTTCATTTCTTTACTTTCAAGGATTATCATTATGAATATAATCATATAGAATACTCTTAAAATACCTTTCCCAAAAAGGGCAATATACAATTTCCACTCACGAATATGTAAGAATGCAAAACACATTGAAAATACTCACAAAGCGTAGCAATATTTAAAACAACCACATATGGGAATGAATTGAGTAAATAAACTTTTAGGCAATTCTAATTTTGAAGTCATTTTGGAACAGTTGAATCAAAGCTCATTTATAAACCTTTCTCACATCATTTCATTTCTTTGGCACCATTGGCCACAAGTATAACTTCCATTCTTGGCAAGGTGGCAACACTTCATATCACCACTCTTTTCTTTCTCTTTCGAGCATCTTTATATATTATCAACAACAAGGCATTTCAAATCATGACGTTAGGTACACAACACATATGATCAATTTAGTGTCTTAAGTATGTCGAGTTTTTCTCACACAATTCGGTATACTAGCATTCATTTGGAACTCGACTCAAAGCCATAACATTTTAATACACATATCATTCTTGAACACATTCCCGAAGGATAACATCATATGATAAGAGCATCCAGAACACATTTCGAACATATATCTTTCAACACAAAGCTCATTTGGAGTAGTTTATTTATAAAGAATAACCAGGGACTTACAAGAACATCATGGGATTCAATTCTAGGAAAGAAGTTTAGCCAACATACCTCGCTATGAGATTTCCTTAAATTTTTACAACGTTCAGGAAATTCTAGAAATCCAATCTATTGTGGGACATAATAAAATTGAACACAAATTAGGAATGTATTCATGGTTTCATGTCATTTGAGCATTTTATCAAACACTAGGTATGCAAATTTAACTACAAGGTTCTTCTACAAGATTTCCTTCACTCCTCAACCCAATCTTTACTTATTTGAGCTCAACAATCCTCACACAAACATTATTGGTACAAGCATATATACATAATGCTCTTACACCCAAGAATCATTGTCACGACTCCAAATCCACTAGTCGTGATGTAACCTAACCCAACCCATTAGGTAAGCCAATTAACCTCTAACCAATTTCAATAACAATTAATAAAGCGATTAAGTAAAGAAATATCTGAATCTTATACATTCCCCAACAACTGGTAGTACAAATATTGAGCTTCTAAGAATAGAATTTACAAAGCTAAAATGAAATATATACATCGTCTATTTGAAAAGTAAATAAACAGAGTTTTACAGATCTAAAGCTACCACGAACAAGAGGCAGCTACAACCGGGACGCGGGTACATCTTCAATCCAGCTCCCATCGATCACAGCAACATTAGCAGCCAACATCTGTACGCAAGGTGTAGAAGTGTAGTATGAGTACAACCGACCCCATGTACTCAATAAGTAACAAACCTAACCTTAGGTTGAAAGTAGTGACGAGCTAATAAAAACGGTCTGGTACAACACCAATATTCCACCACAGTTCATAACAGCATAGTACAATAACAAAAGAGTATCTCAAAAATAAAAGGCTTAGTTCGTTCAAAGTTCCAGAAAAAAAATAGGCATTTCTTTTCAAGTATCTCAGTGAAAACCCAAATCTTTTACCGAACAAGCCAAAGTACGAGTAAGTTTGAAAATTGTTGTTTTTCCCAAAACTTCTTTCAACAAATAGTAAGATGTTTCATTTTCAGATAGCATGAGGAAAGTGCTTATCTATGCCTACATGTCCAGATACAGGTAAAATCATAAATGTCCCCAAAATCGGGTAGTAGAAGGGAATGCATCTCTATGCATTTATCTCAAGAACGCATGTCAAATGCAATGCATCTCAATGATGAGCTCATGTACTCACACTCTTAGAGTACTCAATCTCACTGTCTCGCATTCTCTCTCACTATGCTCAATGCTCAGCATACTCAATCACTCAGCGATCTACAATACCTACTACGGCGTGCAGCCCGATCCATATATGACCATAAGGCCCATTGCGGTGAGCAACCCGATCCACATATATATAGTCTACTACGCTCACTGGGTGTGTGCAGACTCCGGAGGGGCTCC
>AWOL01S0038380.1:7839-21484 GCA_000715115.1 Nicotiana otophora
TTCATCTTGCAACACTCCTCTCTATCCTCCCCTTGCTCCTCCATCTCACAACGCTCCTCTCTATCCCCCGCCACTCTTAATCCTCAAACATTTAGGAAGATGTTTCAAATATCTAAAGAAATATTTTAAGCATCTACTGAAACTGCACAAATATTTCAAATATCTGTGGATATGTTTGAAGTATTTGTAGAAAAAAGATCAAACATCAAAAAGAAAGAAGCAGAAGAAATATCCTCAGGGATGTTTCAAACATTCCGAAATATGTTTGAAACATCCCGGGGGATATTTTGCGTAATACTCATTTACGGGAATGTCTCAAAATATCTCGAGGATATTTTGAAGAATACTTACTTTGTAAAATTTCATATTTTTCTCTTTCCCTCGTACACTTTAAACCACTAGAAGAAAAGAAAAAAATAAAAAAAGAAGAAGAAGATGAAAATGAGATGAAGAGGGAAAGAAGAAAAAGACAAGGAAGAAAATGAAGAAGAATAAGATGATATAGACGAGCCGGCAGCAACAACAACAACAACGAAAGTTGAAGAGAAAGAAGAAAGTAAGGAAGATGAATGCGAGAATGAGGAAGAGAAAGAAGAAAAAAGGAAGAAGGAGAAGAAGAAGTAAAGAGGAGAAAGAAGAGGGAAATAAAAATTTGAAATAATTTGAATGGGTATGGTTTTTTAAAAGCTTTAAAAATTTTAATATTTACCCACAATTTTAGTTATTTTTAATCTGACCCCGATCCCCTTTAATTACACATTTTTTGTGTCCTAGATTATTACACAAAACTTTAAAAGTCTTTTTTTTACCTCATGTGGATGGTGTCAAGCCAATTGCGACTTATAATGGCATATATAATTACGACTTATAAAAAGCAAACAGTAATTGGTGTGATTACAAATTTATTGTTTTGTTGCACAAATGTAATTACACAATTAAATTAAATTTTAAATGAAGTAATTATCAAAACTTAAAAGTTAATATAATAAATATATGCCTATAAATTTTTATAAGTATAAATAATTTTATATTTAGTATTTAAGATGTATATTTTTTCGTGAATATACATTAACTAGTAATCATATATTATAACTAATATTGTAAAAATAATTTATATATTTTTTAAAATTAATAATATTTAGTTTAGATACTTACAAAAACTAAAAACATACGTTTTGTAAGAACATCATGGAATTCATGTTTGATAAAATAAATTAATATTTATAAATATAATGTCATAACATTTTTCAAATGTTTGACAAAACTAATTTATCAATTCTAACAAAAAAAAGGACAACATGCAATGTGAGCCAATACTACTAAAATAAGTAAATTGAAACCGTGAATATAACACAATTTCAAAATTCAAAATAAAAATAAAAATTGATTTAACATATGTCAAATTTCAATATAATAATAGTAAGTTCCACTACAACTTAAGATTAAGAGGGTGTTTGGATTGATTTAAAAGTTGGTCAAACTAGCTTAAAAGCATTTTTGGACTTATTTGAGTGTTTGGATAGATCATAAAATTGCTTTTAAGCCAAATACTTTTAAGCTAAAATACTCAAAACAAGCTAAAAGCAACACCCAAATTATTACTTTTTGGCTAACAAACTTCTTATGTTTGACCAAATAATTTACCCTACTAGCCCTTTTACTTTTTCTAAAACCCAAAACTACCCTTTCCTTACTAATTAAATCCTTGTGTCAGTTCTAATCGCTGTTTTCTATCTTGCCTATGCTACTGTCATTCTCCAAAAAAATTCAATTTCTTGAAGTTCTTAACGTGAAGCAAACAATAGTTTTCTAAATAAATATTTGATACATTCCAGTATTTTGTATATATTGTTCTTTTAGCTTCTTTTTTTATTCCATAACATTTTTTTTGTTGAATCCTTCCTTTTTTTAATTGGTGTAACTATATTCTAAAATCAAATCATTCAATGAGTTTACATGTTACCCCAGAATTTGAAGCTATGAAAGGAAAAACCACTTTTTTGTCAAATAATTAATTATTGCATGTTATTTAAATAAATAATTATATCTAGGCAATCAATTTAAATTGAAAATGAATTAAGTTATAAATTATTTATATATACGTCAACTTAGAATAAAATATTATAGTAATCACCTTCGTTATAATGTTAACAACTTTAAGGATATTTCAGTCATTTTAACAAGAAAAAGTGGTTATCAGCACTTGTTTGCCAAACATTTCAATAACTTTTTTTCAGTTTCGGCACTTTTATCCAAACACATAACTGCTTATTTATAAAACAAATTCCAGCACTTAAAAAATAGTTTTAAGCACTTATGCTTAAAAGCCACTTTTCTTAAGCCAATCCAAACGGGCTCTAAGAAACATAATAAGTTTACAACCACATTCAACAATGAAATTCCACGTTAATTGTATCACTCATTATATGCCAAGTTTGTTAATGACTCATTATTTTTAATATTAGGAGGTGTAGTTTCAAAAAATATAATAATAAAATAAAATAAAATAAAATAAAATATAAGCAATTACATGGAATCACAAGAAGTAAAGGTAGAGAAATAAAAGATAAATAATGTACAAAGAAAAATATATTTTAAAATTTTAAAAGAAATTAAAAATAAAAAATAAAATTTAAAAGGTAAAATAATAGAAATAAAAAGTTATAAAGAAAATAAATTAAAATAAAAACAAAAAAGAAAGAAACTAAAAGTCAACCTTCTAATTACACAGTGTAATTGCAACCAATTTTCACATACCTTTGAGAATTGAAGAATGTAATTACAGTCCTCCAATTACACCTAACTCTATAAAATAAATATGTCAAATTGTGTAATTACATCCCATTACACCCAAATTCAATTTCGAGGTGGCTTCCCAAATAGGCTCTTGTTGGACTTATAAGCGCTCATTCGGAATGCGATTTATAAATTTCATATCCGACTTATAAATCGTTTTTTCGTGTGACTGCCACAGGCCAGAATATTCTGCTCATATATTAAGCATAAAACTGAACGAAGCTGAGTTTTCCTTTTAGGAATCGAATTGAGGGGCAAAAGCAAGCAAGATGAAGAGCAAACCAAGAGCTGTTTTCATGGCTTTTGGAACTAAAGGCGATGTCTACCCTGTTGCCGTAACTTTCCTCCTCCCCCTTTGTCTCTTTACATTTGTGTGTGTATTATGTTGTAATGCTCTCACGCTGTCATTGATTTTATTGCAACTAATTGGAAATCTATCTTACATTCTATATTGAAATTATTTTTTGCGCTTGACGCTGTCCATGTCTGCAAACAACGATTTGCTGCTTTCTTAGTTAGAATGCTGTTTTAAAGATTATTTCTGGAGTTTTTAGTGACACGTGATAGCTGTTGAAAGTGAGGGTTGGGGCACGAGAACGGCGTCGTGCAGATATTTTGAATATTCAAGATAGATAACAATTGGATTGTGGTTGAAACAAGTGATATGTAGTAGGAGTTGAGATATTCGTAGGGGGGGAAAATGACACTCATAAATAGTGTGGAATATTTTGCTGTGATGAAAGAATTCAAGAATGCAAGGCAGCCGAGTAATGGGAAATGATTTCAGAGCAACGTAAGTGGAGTATCTATTTTGCTTCCCGGAGTGGCAGGAATTGTGGCTTTTGAATTTGGAGAGAAAGATGACTAGTTCTCTTTCAATTGGATGCCTCTAAACTTTATTTCTGATAGCAACATTCTGTGAGACTATAAATAAACCACATGAACTAGGTGAGAAAACATAATTCTGATGTCAGAACTAAACTTTATTTCAGATGTAATAGTGTATCAAATTTGGTATAAAACAGAAGATCTTGTGTTCTACCATATACACATTGAGTATGCTCCATGGTTAACGGATTTTATCATTGGAAAAACAAAGAGCGTTTAGGCAACAAAAGAAAATGCCATAGAGAGAGTAACTCACTTTGCATTTGGAGTGACAAAAGACTTAGAAAATTGCAAATACCTAAGCAAACGGCAATTGGCCTTATCTCGGTGGAGATCTTCACCCTCAAAATGTGCAATAATAATGTCGAGAACTGTGGGACACATTCAGAGCTATGTTTGATGGGAACCCAAACTATGCCATAAATGTGTTAACTGACAGGACATAACTAATTAATTTCTAGTTCAACTGATTAGACGTATAAGAGGTTTCCTGATAAGTGGATCTGCAACTGGTGTGCTTTTTAGACAATGTTTGTTTATCATATAATAGAGAAGATATGCAACGCCAGTTAGATCTTAAAACGAGTTGTAAACTATATCCAAGTTCATTAAGTTTTTTTAAAAAAAGGGCAGCCCGGTGCACTAAGCCCCCGCCATGCACGGGGTCCAGGGAAGGGCCATACTACAAGGGTCTATTGTATGCAACCTTACTCTGCATTTCTGTGCATTTCTGTAAGAGGCTGTTTCCATGGCTCGAACTCGTGACCTCTTGGTCACATGACAACAACTTTACCAGTTATGCCAAGGCTCCCCTTCCAAGTTCATTTAGTTTCTTTCTGAATTTTTTGCTGTACTGGCACTGGAGTCGAATTTCGTGAGTAGGCCTTGTATATTCCCTTCTCCATTGTCATTATTAGTTGGAATTTAATTAGAATATTTGCATGAACCATAAAATTACTTGTATAGAGCTATTATTTTCCTTGTTCCATGAACTGGGATATATTTTTAATAAAAATGCCTTGATGAACAGGCCATTGCTGCAGCCTTTGCTAGTGATCAGGAACAATATCAAGTGGTTTTTATAACTCATTCAGCTCATGAGGTTAGCAAAAGTGGAAGAGTTTTTATTTTTTATTTTTGGGTAAGTAGTTGGCATCAAGAAGATGCAAAGTTTACAAAAGAGGTGTTGCTAGCTTCATCATATTTGTCTGTGCTATAGCAGGAAGCTAACAAGTTACAAAAATAACAGACTAAACTAATCTATTTAGAATGTTAGCTCTAGATGACAAAAAACTAGTCTATGTGCATGGAGCTAACAAAATCAAAAGCAGAACAGTTCTAATCTGTTGCTTTTGTTACAATTTTAAGCAGAGAGCTTTTGGCATGTTATTTTTCTTCTTTGCATGTTATTTTTATTTAAATAGTGTAACTGCCCAGCCCAGCCCACTTTTTGATCTATTTTGAGATCAGCATGCCCTGAAATAAACCTTGATAATTTTGGCATTCTAAGGAACCTTTAGGCTGGATAGCACAGCCAAAATCCTTTTTTTTCTTTTAGCATAAATTATGTGAAATTTCAGAAAGTTGACACAGAATGCTTCCGAGTATTCTTTTTATTTCATTCTTTATTTTTTCATGACAGAACTTGAGGATGCACTTGAGAGCAAATCAAGTTATGTATATTCCAGTTTCATCACCACCTGCCGTTTCGCCTCTTGAACATTATGGTATGTCACTTTTCGTCAACTTGATAATGTTTTTCCTTGTCCTAATCTCTGTGAGTCAATTATTGCATGTTCCTCAGCCTATGGCTTGGATAAATCATTTTCAGTAACAACTTACACACAAATATGAGAAAAAATTTCAACAAATTCACAAGATCTTATTGGTAATTTTACGGTCAGGTTCAACGGAGGTAACTTTTTCTGCCCACAAAAGGGAAATTACCCAGAATCATAGGCATGAGTGTACTTTGATCTTTGAGGATATCTTTGGAGATGTCCCAAATGTGGAGGGTGATCTTATTGCTATTAATTTCTTTGCTCTGGTAAATTCTCTGGGCTTTTAAATGTTCTTCATCCCTTTTAATTTTTAGTTTTGGAGAGTAGAATTTTATTACTTTTATAAGATGAGCTTGGAGAATATATCCCCTTACCAGTAACGCTGGAAAGTTTGAGGAGGGGAGGGGGGAGGCCGAGCTGGAGGGGAGGGACGAGGGTGTGAGTTGCTCTCAATGATAATTGATATGAGGAAAGTAAAGTCATTGTCAACTGGATGAGTTCCTATGGTGTTAAAAAGTGGAGAAGAAATGGGAGGTAGGGTGGAAAAAGAATTGGACAGATTTAAATGATATATTACCGGAGTGAAATTTTGCAAAATTATAAATAAACAGAATTGTTGGATGAACATTAAACTGTGAGAGTTTGAGTTGTTCACATTGTGAAAGTCACAATGCTTTCTTTTCTTTATTTCTATAACTTGACTTCAGGAAGGTTGGAGTCTTGCAGAGCTTTTTCAGATCCGTTGCATTGTGGTTGCTCCTTATGTTGTTCCTTATAGGTAGCAAGAGAAACTTTCTTAATTCCTTTTCTTTTGATAACAATCGTATTGTCTTCACCTCTGTTCTTCAAGTATGTATTCCAAGTTACGACAATTTTTGGCCCTTCAAATGGTTAATTGGAAAACTATGGACTTGCATCCTATGGCAATGAACTTGATGAACATCTCTTCACGAACTTCATGGTTCTGGACATACCAGTTACTTTCTTTCCCACTAGTAGGTATACCTGTCTAGGAACTTGGAGAGGAATGCAAACATTTAAATTGATGAATATGTCACTTATGCATAAAATTTCACATCTTCATCTGTTCATGCTGAAGCATCTTAGGCATTTGAAAATCCTCTAGCGTCTGGAGGCTTTGGTTGGGTATTAATGCAGAAGCCGTATTGCTTACTTTTCTGACTTTCAGCTCTTCGTCTCATGCAATGTAGTGCTCCTTCATCATTTGAACGGCAATTTAGGAAAGAACTTCCAGATTTATATAAGTATCTCCAGGAAGCTCCCAGTCACAAGGTATTTGATGAATTATGTAGCCACTTGGTATATCGCTTTGCTGGTTTTCTTTTGAAAAATCAGTTCCATTCTTCATTTAAACTGTTCAAGTGTTGTTAATACATGTTCTTATGGCTGTGATTCTAGTAAATTCTCCTTACTTCGTACACTTGGTATCAGCTTCTGCAGTAATGCTAATACCTGCTGACTAGTCTTTAACTTTGTTTCAAGCCCGTAATGTTGTTAATGTTGTATAAGGTCCTTCCCACTGCATTTTAATCTTTTTCGCTGGGACTTAAGACAGTGACTGTATGAGTTAAGGCTTTTGCATACTTGCTGATAGTAGGTTGGCTGGAAAGATGTCATCCATTGGATGTGGCCACTTTTCGCTGAGGAGTGGGGCTCATGGAGAAGTTTGGACCTGAAGCTGAGTGCCTTTCCTTTTACGGTGTGTCCTCCACTCCTGCCAATGACAATTTTCCTATTATTTTCTCTCCTTTCTCATCAAAGCTTTGGGGTGGGAATTCAGTCAGTTCCAATTTTCAGCTTTAAAGGGGCAAACCAATCGCTGATCCGCACGGTTCAGTTTTTTGGTTTATTTTTTTGAGCAGTTGATCAGGTTCTTCGGTTTCTTCCGGTATCTGAAAACAGAATGGAACCTAGATTTTGCAAAACAAAAACCAGTAGCCAATTCGAGTTACCAAAAACTGAACCCATAAACTGAACTGTTTCGGATTGCTTGTTCTTTGGTTAACAACGAATGTGCTCACTCCTATTGAATCTCTGTTAATTTTATTGCTTTGTTGTATTTACTGGTTGTTCATTTCAATGCAGGACCCTGTAACTGGTCTTCCGACATTCCATGAGAGGCTCCCATCTCCTCTACTATTGTAAGATTATTGTACCAGCTAAAGAACATCTATGGAACTATGGAACACTATAGAGATCTAGAAGATAAGAATAGGCTAAATCTTAAAGGTGTATAAAAGAATTAATATGGTCTTTACTAGCTTTTTTAAAAATTTCTATGTAAGGTGCTTCCCGGTAAAGAGCTTACCTGAGATTTGGTATTCCATTAACCATGTTGCTTTCTACACAGAGCGACAGGGGAAAATTGTGTAAAGATGTATTTTGCAAAGTATTTCAAATAAAACAAGTTGGCATTTTAACCTTGACCTATAGGTTATTGGCATCTTGATTCTTATGTTTCCATGGTCTGTTAATTGTAACAGGAAAACTGCTATTGCACTTTCTGACATGCGTATATTCTCTTCTAACATGCACTATCCTGGTGCCTGTATTACCTTTTGTATAGAAAAACTGCTTTCTGACATACAGTGGCTTGATGACAGGTATGGATTTAGCAAAGAAATTGTCGAGTGCCCTGGTATGGATTATGTTGAAATATTTCTGACATCTCTTCATAGTTCCATGTGGACATTTCCCTTGGCACAAGAATAAATGCCAACAATTTAATTGCTCAAATCATATGGCTTTTATTTTTAATATAACTTGAAGTTTTTCAAGACCCAAGACATGGCCCAAGTGACACGTTTCTTTTTTCTGAAAAAATAATATCAAGTTTTAACTTATGAGGAAACACGTTGATGGTTCTCAGAATGTGTATCTGTGCCTTGTTTTCTTCTACTGAGTTCTAAAATTCTAATCGTACATTTTTGTGGAAACCCACTTTGCTGTTCTATTTTAGAGTATATCCAGCTATATTACAAGTTCTCTGTTGAGTTTAAGGCTACAAAGTTTTCCATACTTTGGGCTATGTAAGATAATCAAACTACATTCTTTGTAAAGTGACGAGAAGACAAGATTGTTAAGCCATCTCTCTCAGATAGTTTTGTCAATGCAAAAGGTGATAATTAACGAAGCCATATTGAGAAAGCTGTTGTGGTTTTCTGTTGCTATGGAGCTGATAAGTGAAAACCTTTACTATTTAGGTTATTGGCCATCAAAAGTGCGGGTTTGTGGCTTTTGGTTTCCTCCCAGGAAATGGCAGTTTTCATGCAATGACTGTGCAGAAATCTCTGCATCCGGTATTTCAGGGAATTTGAATAAGCAAAACAAACTGTGTTCTGCCCACCTCGGCTTGCAGTTTTTTATCGAATTTCCTGCTAAAGAGCTGCCTGTTTTCATAGGACTGAGTTCAGTTGGAAGGTAAGGTCCCATTTGAGGTTTTTTTTTTAATGCAAAGCTCTGTTCTTCTTTCACTATTTAAGCTTTCAGGGAATAATGGATGGTCTTTTACCTGTGTGCAAGCTAGTTTATGCTATTTATTTTTTATGTTCATTTTAAGCGTGTCTCTGTTCTTCTTAAATGACCAAAATAATTAAAGCCGCATTAAATCCAATACCGATAAGTGAATCTCTGAATTCTTGATTTATGTTAAATCAGATAGCGATTCTACTTTTTCTTTTTTATTAAGAAATGGTTTTTTCTTTTTTATCAAGAAATTATTTCATTAACAATAAGCTCTCCTGTTTCTCTCTCTCCAAACAACCCACATAAGAGCTAGCAGAGTAATATCCCATGCCCTGCATCTTTGCTTTCGTCTTCTAAAACCCCAACTGAATCCTTTACTGTCCCGGCGTGGTCCATAATAATCCAAAACATCTCAGTATCACAGATGGAGATTGTACTATATATGACCGTCTGGAACGAGAGAAACTGTAGAGTTCTTGGTGGGATTGAAAATACCTTATGTATTAGTAGTACTTTTATGTTTGACTGAAAAGCTTTGGAGCATCAATCAAGTTCCGATTAGCATAGACGATCAGTTGGTCCTTGCGAAGAGTCATAGCCGTGTAAGATTCCCTACGTTTTTCATACCTTATATATGGGATTTTCCCTTTGATATTTAGTACTAAGAA
The DNA here is from genome assembly GCA_000715115.1 of Nicotiana otophora. Lineage (NCBI taxonomy): Eukaryota > Viridiplantae > Streptophyta > Magnoliopsida > Solanales > Solanaceae > Nicotiana > Nicotiana otophora. The sequence continues at coordinate 17,459 of AWOL01S0038380.1, forward strand.
AATAAGTGTGGCTCTTCAGGTTAGTAAGTCTATAATGGAGGAACTATAATTAGTTTAAGTTTCTGTTCCTTTCATAGAATTTAACACGTTTATTTTGGTGGTTACAATTCGTCATTCCTTCATCTTTATGTTTTTGACATGTATACTTTTATGCAGGAGTTGAATTTTGTTTAACTACTCTTTGTGCTGTTGTCTGAGTACATTCTTATCGTGAACTTGTCTATTGTCTCTTCTGCAGCATGGGTTTCCTGAGGAACCCTCGTGCATTCCTTCGGGTGCTTGGAACTGCGTTAGACATATCGGGTTGCAGATTTATTCTGTTCTCAGCTGGCTATAAACCTTTAGAAGAAGCAATTGAATCATATGCCAAGGAAGCATCCTCTTGTTCAGAACAAACACATTGGAGTAATGAAGGAGTTTCTCTTTTCGGAGGCCGACTCTTTTGTTTCTCTGGGTAAGTTCTTTATACTAGATCTACTTGAGTCTTTGGTAACTCAACTAGAAGTCTACAGTTATGCTTTTTGGAGTATGTTTTTGCTCTAAACGATGCGCAAAAGCAGAAGTAGAAGCAGTTTTTTAGAAGCAGTAAAAAATAGCTTCTCTAAAAGCACTTTTTGAAAAACACTTTTGAGAAAAATACACTTAGAAGCACTTTTTAAAAGCTTGGCCAAACACTAATTGCTACTCAAAAGTACTTTTTAAATTAAATAGCCAAACACAAACTGTTTTTCACCAAAAGTACATTTTTTGAAAAGCACTTCTCAAAATAAGTTGATTTTAGAAGCTTGGCCAAACAGGCTATTAATCTCCATACTCCAGGTTTAGGATTCAAATCTTTGTACTCCATGTTTAGGATTCAAACTAACAGTTAGGAAGCTATTTAAAATGTCATACACAGTTATTCTGGTAATTGATATCTGCTTATTTTTCTCCAAGTTCCGTCCCATACAACTGGCTGTTTCCAAGATGTGCAGCTGCAGTCCATCACGGTGGAAGGTTTGATGTGTTTCATTTAAGTTTCTTTATCCTCTTCCTGTGTGTGTGTGTGTGTGTGAGAGAGAGAGAGAGAGAGAGAGAGAGAGAGAAAGAGAGTGTTAACTATTATGTGCCTTGTTATTGACATTTTGCTGCTATCTTTGGTGTTAACCTCCCCAGTGGATCCACTGCTGCTGCTTTACAGGCTGGAGTTCCTCAGGTTTGTTTCGTCATTGAATTTTTGGAATTATTTGCAATCTCTGAAGTCTTTCAACCCCTTATTATTTCTGGAAAACCATTTAGTTTTTTTAACAGAATGGCTTGTATGGTTTTTAGTTTATGTGATGGACATTATGAAGACAATGCCTGCATCTGGACCATAAATGAGTTATTGGCATGAAGAAATTTCAATTGTTAAAGCAATTCATTGTCTGGAAAACTTGGTATATTTAGGAAGAATCTTGATTTTTTTCTTTTTTACTTTATAAGGTTTCAAATCTGTGGAATCTTCACTTAACTACCATCTCATTTATTATTTGAGTAGTAATATTCATTTTTGTGGAGGGGAAATATGAGAAAGATTAATGCAGAGAAGTTATTGTAATGACCCTGATGTGTGGGCTTTCTGTGAGGAAGAAGATTTCATTAATCAAAGCATATTACTTCATTGCTTTTTGGCAAAATTATGATATATTGCTTAAAGAGATTTGCATGCCACTAGAAATGTAGAGAACTTTTATTGTTAAAAGAACTTAAATTATTGCATATTGGTATGGTACGGGTCTAAATGGAGCAAAATAGATAATGGAGATTCATATAGCCGGCCCCAATTAGCTTGCGATTTGACATAGTAGTATTTTGTTATAATAAATTGTTTAAACTGACAAAGGAAGCTTAGAAAGACTTTCCAGGTTGATATTTACCATCATATATAAGCTCATGTGACCGATAATTGCATAAAGGTCAGAAGTGTATTTTGATAGAGTAACCGTTAAGAAGATGTCATGGAATGTTCCGACTGACGTGGTGAAACTAGGATTGATGTTTGATGTTAAGATTTTAGTTCAGTATAGGTCAAAGGTTGGAAATTGATTCAGCTTCTCCTACAATGGCAGGTGATATGTCCATTTATGCTGGATCAATTCTACTGGGCGGAGAGGATGTTTTGGCTTGGTGTTGCCCCCGAGCCATTGAGAAGAGAACACTTGGTGCCAGATAAAGATGAGGATTTCTATATCAAGGAAGCTGCAAACATGCTTGTGAGGGCCTTGGACTATACACAGACTTCTGAAGTCAAAGCCCGTGCTTTGCAGATTTCTAATAAATTGTCAAATGAGGTAGGATTAATTCCTGGTGATGAATAAACTAATATAATGCTACATTATAAGCTGTAGCCAGAGGCAAATCTAAGATTTAAAGTTAACAGGTCTAGAAATGGATGTGATTTATTATGTATTTATATTTTAAATAATATTCTTGCATATGTATGAGTGATTTGAGCAGAAAGTAGTTGGTTCAATTGAACCCACTGAACTCCCTCTAGATCCGCCTCCTGGCAACTGCCACTTTACTACTTTAGTTTAGCATTATAAGATTTAAGTGACATTTTTAACATCTTGCTTGGTTTTGGTAAATATCCAGGATGGAGTATCAGAAGCAGTCCGTCTCATAAAGGAAGAGCTAAGAAGTTGTCAATAAAACTAGCGCTAATCTTTTTTCTTTTTCTTCTTGGGTATTACATGATAGTAGTAGTGTATTTTTTTTTTGTAACAATTTAACGGCATTTTATCAGTTTTCGTCAGAGTTTTCTCTTTCTTTCACACTTTTGGAGACACCCCTTTGCTTGATAGTTTGAACTAAGTAATAATATATTAAACTGCTGATCTTATTTTCCATGCATTTATTCTTTGATTTGGTTAAAAGAGGACTACTTGGAATCACTACTCCCATGGAATTCATGTTTGTAAAGGAAAAAAAATAGTATCATTGGATCTACTAATACATCAAATTCAACTTACTGTTGAGAAAATTGTGGCTTTAGTCGAAATATTTAAAAACCGCCCACCGTGGGGCTCGAACCCACGACCACAAGGTTAAGAGCCTTGCGCTCTACCAACTGAGCTAGACGGGCTTGTTGTCATATCAGTAGCAATTTAAGGTTACATCATTAATCGTATAGGCCTGAAATAATGAAGATAAATAAAATCTAATATCCAGAAAACAAAAATTTAAATAAAATCTAATACTATCATACTAGAGCTTCACCATATGCATGTTCCTTGTGCAAAAACTATGGGCTTCTTTCTCATAGACTGTAGCAATGGTTTTCTTCTGGTTCTAAATTTATGGATTGAGGATTTTCGCCAAACTTAGAGTCAAATTAGGAGAAAAAATAGACTGGAAACAGCAAGTTTTCCTAAAATCGACTTTTTCCTGTCGGCTCAAGACCTTTAGAATTAGAGGTTGAAAAAATGTACCTTTTTTTAATAGAGTATGGGTAGTCATCCACCTCTTTCAAATATACAATATTGATTCGTAATGTAATTGGACTCTCACATTTATCCGAATGAATTATCCTTTCCACCAAAAATAAATCTTTATCTTTGCCGTTATCACCTAAGAATGTGGCTAGATAAGTGGAATTTCTTAAGTCTTGATAAGAAAAATGTGGCTGTGACTTGTGAGCCTAGGAATAGAAAACCTTTCAATTGGATACTTAACTCGTTTTAATGGATTTACCCGATATAAATTAGAATTAGTTGTTTCAATGAATTTCGAATATGAATGATGATAAAACTGTAAAAGAAAATAAGTAGTTACTTTATCTTTGCTTTCACCTAATTTGCACAGAAGTAGGACAGATTTGACTTAACACTTTAACAGTAGCGGTCCAAAGGTCACTCAAATTCAATTTATCTCTTGAAAGTATTTATTCTTTTATTTATTTTGGAATAGTATAAACATGTTTGAATCATTCACAAATCTGTGAGGACGAAAAGAAGTAAAATGAAAATAAAGGTAACTTGCGTTTTCTTTCTTTCCCCTCCTACT
>AWOL01S0038384.1:16981-28492 GCA_000715115.1 Nicotiana otophora
AAAGGATCCAATTGGATTCCAACATGAATTAGGCGAAATTAATTCTTGTTGGATGGTGGAAGATAAAAGCTTGGTTAAATTCTTTGTTATTGAACCTTTTGACTATTTTAATTCTTATTTACAGGTTTATGACATGGAGTTTCCTAAAGCCATTGCTAAGCTGGAATCATTGCATAAAAGAATACAAGGTGATGTTGTTCCATTAGTAAATAAGTCCAAGTATGATATGTATAATTGGTTCATTCACATTCTTGGCCTTCCTAGAACACCTAAGGTATTTTTGGAGGTAATGAACTATACTCTTATTTCTTATGTTGGTGACTTTATAATTTTTGTGGATGATGATATTTTGATGCATATCAAGTCATTAACTGTAATATCTAAGTTAAAGTGCAAGAGTAATTTGCTTCCTTTTGAAATTGAGTATGACATAGATGATTATGCATTCCAACTTGGTGGAAAGAGGCATGAAATTTATGAGAAGAGGCTTGCTAATGAGTTAAATGTTCTTTTCTTCTCTTAGTCAAGTGTCTAATGAGTTTTCATGTGATAAATTGCTAGAATGTGAGTTTTGTTGTTTGATGGGAAGTCATTCCTCTAGGCATGTTGATTGTGAGCCTGTAAAAGTGTTTGCAGTAATTAAAGAGGATATGCATGATTATTGTGATGTGAGTGATCAAATACTCTTTCATGAACCTATCTATGACTCTTTCTATGACAGATTGAGCAACTATCTAGAATCCATTGATGTTGCGAATATTATTGGGGAAAGTTATAATCATGAGCTTGAATGTATTGAAATTTGTATTTTGGAATTTATGGGTTCTTCTGACCTTTCTGAGAATTTATGTGCTTCTTTGAATAACTTACATGTAGAAGAATCCATGGGATTTATAATTGATACTTGGCTATATCATAAGAGTGTCTTATTTGATACATGTGGCAGAGATATTTGTGTTAAATGGATGCATGACCAATATTTTGTAATTTCTTTGGCATGCACATGTTTAGACTACCTTATTGACAAGATCGCATTGCAAATTTCATTACATAGTGCATCTAAGAGAGGTTTTTATTGGACTACTCTAAGTAGGCATAAACTTTATTGGGATGATGATGTCCATATGCTTTATAAAGGAGTATTTACACCTATTAGGCTTAATTGGGTTAAGTGGACACATGGTCACTATCTTATTTTATTCTTACCATTTTTTCAAATTAGTGAATGCCATTTACTAGTGCGTGACTTCTTTTTCTTGCAAGGTCGAAATTCTAGGATGAATTTTCTTCAAGAAGAGGGGAATGATAGCATTCTAGGAAGCTCAAATCTATTCAAGGACATGAATGAAGCTTTGGAATCTCAAAGAGGCCCTTTAACAAAATGTCAAGCTAAAGAGTTGCAAAACAAGGTCATTAGACTTCAAGTGCAAATAAAGAAGTTGTTAATTGGGATGGAGAGCTGAAGGATAAAGGATATGAGTTGTCTAGGTATTAAAATTATTTTATGGTCCAAATTCATGTCCAAGAAAAGGTGGTTTAGATTCCAAAAGACATCCTCTGAGGAAGGTCCAAATCAGGCCATTATTGGACCTATTTGGCACCTAAAAATGTGTCCAAACTTGCAGCCCAATAAGTCCTACACGAAGCCAAGTTTTTATAACATAAAAAGGACTTACTTGCTTCCCAATAAAGGTTCAATAGGCGTGATAGAAGTTGGGTACAAGTTGGTGCCAAGTTGCTTGCAAGTTGCCTCCAAAATTTCCAAGATCCTATCCATGATTGGTTTGTGACTTTCAAGATTCTATCCAAGATTGGTTTTAACTTATTTCCATATATTTTGGTACTAGATTTATTGCTTTCCTAGGTAGTTAAGGTTATGTTTTCCTTTTCCTAAGATTGTTGGAGTTACTTTCCAAGATTGACTTGGTTTTTGTTTCCTAGTATTTTTTCTTTTCCTAAGGTATTTGGACTTGTTGTCCAAAGTAGTTTAGGACTTTATTTCCTTATTTTTAGGTAGGAATTTCGTGACCCCCTCTCTATATAAAGGGGTATATTCTTTGTTTGTTTTTTTTATTATTATGTTTTGCTCAAGAACCTCCCAAGATTATCAAGATTGAAATCTTGATTAGCCTATGCTATGATACCACTTGATAACAACACGATAGGGGTCCAAGGAAGAGGAAACTAAAGACTTACATCAACGAAGTAAATCAGGAGTCTGATTAATGATCCCAAAGAATTATAAACATCATGATTGAGAACATCGCAAAATCACTTTTAATATCAGAGGTACAAGAGAGATAGTACAACAACCATATTCTATAACGGCCCTACGTTAGAGCCGGTTGAGTAAAGTACCAGGTGCCCGTCGCGGCCCATCGGTTTGGGTCGTGACAAAAGTGGTATCAGAGCAATTCTGTCCTAGGGAGTCTACAACCAATGTCTAGTAGAGTCTTATTTATGGGTGTGTTGTGCACCACACTTATAAGGAGGAGGATACAGGGCATTTAGGACTATCACTCTTTCTTCTTACTCTAGATCGTATGGTAGAGCTCAGTTGTAGGAACTCAATTTCCTAAAATCTATCTTATTCATAATACGACGATGCCTACGTTTAGAAAGACGGTTGGTGAGAGATTGCATGTGGCTGTGAAAGAGTTGAGTCAAAGGAACTCGATTTTGCATGATACTTATGATGGATAAATGTAAGGTCTTCAGCAGATCATGTGTGTACTTGACGTGTAAGCCTTTTAAATAAGGAGCCTTAAGGCAGGAATATCTATCCACCCCTATGGTGAAAGGCAATGAGAGATTCAGAAGATAGATAGAAGTTTCAACAAGTAAAAGAAGCAATATGTAAAAGGGTACGAGGTGCCCAGTTAATGAAAATTATCTGTATTTACAATTCAGGCAGAGGAATATAAGCCCTTTGAGTTACCTTCAACAATAACAGAGGTATGTAAAATTGGCCACACCCATCTCATTTATACCTTCTGGGGGCTAACAGAATTAGGATAAGAGAAGGCAGGATGGCAGGATCTAGCTGGGGTTAGGGTAACCCAAAATGGTGGATGGATTGTTAGCATTAGCTGACATTTCCGAAGGATATTGCAAATGTGCTAATAGATCTCCTTGTGAGACACCCAGAGGGTGCACTCTAAAATAGTACAGCTAGATATAAATACTACAAAGATAGGCACTGGAAGCCTTGAAGGGATAAATATTACTTTAGTGTAGCTTTCGTCCCTAGTGGAGAAAGAATGTTAGGCAACCCAAAGAGCCATAGATGGAGCAAGGGGAGCTAAAAGCAAGAGAATGTCTTGTTTAAGTTTTCAGAATAAAGTGATAGACATAAATATTAGCAGGAAAACAAGAAGAGAGATAATGAAGCATTATTAGTAAGATGTGATACATGGATGACAACAGTAGATCAAAAAGATGATAGTGTTACAGAATCTATAATCAAGTGAAAGAAAGGACGAGAGTTGACATGCCTTGAGACAACAAAAGAGTATAGGCCATAAAGTCATATCCTCATTTCAAGAAATAAGTTCGTGACTCCAACGCGACTACCAAAAGGAAAAGTTAGACCCTAGAGTAATAAGAATTCAGCATGGACTGATGAACAAGATAAACTAAGCATGAACTAGGGACAGAGTAATAGTTGGCATCATGAGAATTTCAGAGGTTGCGTCCCGGCGATAAGAGAATGAACAACAGAACAATACCCTTTAAAGGTCATTCAGGAAGACGCTTCCCTAAAGCAAGCAAGGTGAGTAAAGTTAAGCTTAAGGGACTGTACGTGCCAGTTACACTAAGTGTCACCCTCGCGAGTGAGGAATTTCGTTATCCTTGGTACAAAAGGATTACCGCGAGGCGAGTAAGGATCATCGATGATGTGAAAAGATGCCAAAGATGAGAAGGTAAAACATCTATATGTAGATCATCGTAACACTAAATCTTAGTGCTCCCCTAAAGGGGGGAATATGGAGTGATGTGGCATTAAGTCAGAATTAAGCAGTTCTAGTTATTATGGAATGGTAAAATAATGCAAAAAAATGAGAAAAGGAATGAGATTGCACTGATTCAAATCCTACAGATATGCTACGATTCCAGAACATTATGCAAACACGATGTCAAGGAAAGGAAGTAAGGGTTCCTACTCGAGATATTATTAATAAATAAGGAGCCAGTGCAAGACGTAAGTTAAGACAAAGGGAATAACCCAAGAGGGATTATGCGGAAATACAGATATGAAAATGGACCAACGAGTATTTAGTAGTTGATTTAGGAAGAGTCTAGTTATGGCTAGATAAAAGGTTACAGACAAATCAACAGATCGTGTAAGATAAACATAGTGAATTCAGCCTCACAGTAATGTCATTATAATACTTGAGAAATATTCTGATAGGAGTTGGTGTAGTTAAAGGTACCATGTGAGTGTTACGAAAATAAAAGAGAGTTCCACTAGGAATACAATCAAAATATCAGCTCAGAAGCAACCCTACACAAGGGCATGAAGTAAGTAAGAATAATTACAAGAAAGAAAGAACATCAAAAATTCCTCCGGGTAAATAATGTAATAAGCTCATAGCCTTGTAAGAATTAGAGGGTCCTCCCTAACTACTTCAGTGAAAGACTAGCTGAGGAAGTAAAGGAGAAGGTTTCGACCTAAGCTCAGTGACCTAAAGAGGAAGTGATCTTATAACAACAGTCTCACAACAACGTTGTATGCACTCCATAAGAAAGTGGCACCTACCGTGGCTAACAGACAGGAAGTAAACATCAGAAGTGATATTCAAGATCATATGAGTGGTATGGAATTCCAATATGTATAGGCACTAAGATAAGTAAATATGCACACAACAACAGGGGCAGAAAGACCAGGAAAAGTAATTGCCTACGTTTAAAGAAAGCTGAGAAGGAACGAAAGGAATTATTCAATCAATGATCCAGAGTTAGTTACGTCATGAACGCACTTACGATTTCAGAATATTATCCATGCAACATATATACTGACATTCATACAGCCGTAGAAGACTCCGGTATAAGTTAAAAGAAAGAATTGAGCCCAGGATATAAGCAAAGGATTGAATTGTTAGAAGATTGTATCATGGATATTCTATAGCACCCATGGAAGGCTAAAGTAATAACTAATACCAAGAGCCGCAGATCGGAAGATAGCTCAAGCCTACATGAAGGCTGATCAGAAGGAAGAGGGAACTAAAGAGTTACATCAACTAAATGAACCATGAGTCTGATTATTAAACCCAGAAAATTATAGAAATCGTGATCAAGAACATTGCAGACTTACTCTAATATCAGAGGCACAAGAGAGATAGTACAACAGCCATATACTATAACGGCTTTACGATAAAGCCAGTTAGAAGAAGTACCAGCCTCATAAGAAGTCAGTATGAAGCTCCCACAGGATTCTGTATGCACCAGCGGTGCAAGTATTATAATAGAGCTTCAAGTTATTGATGTGAATTATACTATGTGAAAGCAAGGTCATGAAAGAGATAGAAGATGTGATGCGAGATTTTAAGGTAAATAACGTAAGGGTGAAAAATGTACGAGATACTCAAATGCAGAAGGTTGCTAATAATCCATACTACAGATAGAAGGCTATAAACGCTGGGATTCAGTATTCAGGAATGGTAGCGATATCGTCAGTGGCACATCTTCCAGCTTATGGTTTCTAGGTACCGAGAGATCTAGTCAAGAGGAAAAAAAAAGAATTGGAGATGATGTGATGTCTTGCTTGATGTTCCAGAATAGCATAAGGAAGTCTATGGTGCAAGCAAGTTGAAGGAAGGTGGCGAAGAATATAAATAGATATATGTAGGTCGCAAGCTAAAGTATGGTAAAGCGACAAGGTTTTAGGAAAACAGGAGTAAGGATAAGAAAGGGCAAGTGAGAAGGTGACGAGAATGGATAAGTCCTCAGGACTAAGCTCATGAAAACAAGAAGAGTTGATGGTTTCTCTAAGTTATAAAAAGATCAGTATTGCCTGAATGAACTCAAAGGAGTCTAAGACTAATAGCATTTAGAAAAGATGGAATGCTGCCCTGGTAGTAGAATAAGGGTGTAATTATGATAGATAAAGGATGATGTTTGGATCTTCTATTGAGTTATGATTTGAAGAAAAAAAAGTGGATTTCATGAGTTGTACAGGATTAGAATAACCCCCCATAGGATGAATCACGTTGGGATGATATGAAATACGGTTATGGAAGCATGGTATCGCCCCCAGGTGGGTCAGTCTAATCATTTCAGATATTCCCCAATTAAACGTGAACCCTAGCGACAGTGTTACATAAGAGGTCAAGTTATCAGTATTAAGATGAATCAACAATGGATGGATAAAAGTTACAAAGTATGAGACGAGATTAGACCATCATTCTTAAGATGAACAGTAATGAAGAAACATTAAAAGACTTAGATTTGTGCATATAGGATAAACAACGAGAGTAACCTGGAGTTTGGCAGCAGACCTTAGTAACGATAAATCAAAGTAAGAGTTATGGCAGTAGAGTCATACAGATGGATAAACGGATCTATGAAATAAGGTGTAACAATATTCGTGAGTTCAACAAAGTACCAAGCAAAGAACTTCAGTATACCTATAGGTGCCCAGTGGGATATCTTGTCAAGCTCTGTATACATTTACAAAGTGAGGCATAGAGATTGGCTAAATACTAGAGGAAAAAGGAAAGAAGAGTCGCATAGGCGCACTTACAAGGTTCGAGTCGTACAGGCTGCATGATAGAAGGTAGCAACAGTTATGAGATTGGAAGGGTTCCAACCACAAGTCATGGTGTGAAAAAGAGGCCTAAAGGGGGATGCCCTGGCCTTTGGATTTATTCATAGAACAGTTGCCTAAATAGCAAGGAAAGTACTAAAGTATTCGGAAGACATAAGTCATGAAAATGATTAGTGCATCAGTCAACATTCGAGAACGAATGTTCCAAAAGGGGGAAAGATGTTACACCCCATGTTTTTGTACGTGGAAGTACGCCATAAGTAAATTGATATAAGCTCGGAAATGAGATGTTACATTCCGCATTTTCGTACGTTAAAGTTTCATCGTAAGCTAATCGACGTAAGTTCAGGAACTAGATTATTTTGAGATTATAAGCATTATGCTATTTCAAACAAGTGATGAGTAAATTCGTGAAGGTGAGAGGGTAAGCAAATCAAAGAAAATGAATTTTCGTCAAAGTTTGACATGTTGGGATAAAATACGGTCCGAGCTAAAATACCCGATATTTATGGACTAGTGCCATACAAGGTACCACATGACCATAATAGTAAGGTGTACAAGGTGTGTTAAAAGTGAGTAGTATTTTAAGTAATTTGAGATAATTCTTAATTATGTGAGTAATTGGTTAATTATTGGATTAGTGAGGGAAAACAAAGTTGATTAAGGAATCTTGGATAAGCCTAAGGTGCCCAAACGTGGCAGCAAATGAAAGTGACTCACAAATAAAAAATGTGACTCTTTTGCTAAGTGATAAGGTGTCACGTTTAAAGGCTTGGTCATCAAAAGTGTGGGGCCACACCTACTAATACAAAATTCACAAAAAATGAAGATACTTCATCTTCAAAGTTACAGATGAACTTCAGAAAGAAAGGTTATACAATATTATGATCAAAATTACATAACATAACAACAAGATTACATAACAGATGGAATTCTTTCTCAAGAATATCATACGAATTTTACCCCTACTTCGATCCGTCTTTACGTGTTGTCGCAATCAACCTGTGTTAGAGGGATTGTTAAGAGAATCGACTCAGGTATGTTAAGGCTATCCCTTCTTTCTTTTTGGCATGATCAATACGATACAAACGAAATGAGCAAATGCACAATTTTCAAAAATGACTCTATTCATAGAAATACTAGAGATGCTTATGTTCTTGATTCCCCGTGTGTCATATTAGTCTATCATCTGTTCATGGGTCTCAGAAAATACGTAAGTTGAAAAAAGTTTACTTCATGATATTACTCAAAGGCATAATGGTCTTATGACACTCCAAAAGATTTTATTGACGCACTTCTCATGCATTGCACTCCTTTACATTGACACATGTCCAGATGGCATTATATACGTGTATATATGTATATTATATGTAGATGAGATATGAAAAATGGTTACGGCGTTATATACGCACCACCACCTAATCAGCTGGTATACATTGATGAATTGCCCACAGTAGCCGAGATAATATGATGGGATGCCCTCAGAGGCTTGATGATATTATGAACGCATATACATATGCATGGTATGACATTTATACGTGATAACGACAAGGTCGGGAATCCAAACTAGAGTAAGAATTTGAAAAGTAAATGCAGAAGCAATAACAATAAGGAATTGAACAACTAGAACTAAAGGGCAGAAAATAAAGGATATGGGAAAATTCAAGGAAAGAATTCCAAGAACTTCCAAGAACGCAAGTTCTATAGCCTTGACAAGATCAAAGCAACAACGTCTTGATTTATTGAAGAAATCAAACGCCTTTACTTAAAAGCAAATCAAAACAATAGATTCGGATCTTGACCGCTTTACGAGTAACTTGAGACAACAATTAATAACTAGTATTAATCGCCTTCTAAGAATACCACAAAGGAATCAAAGATATCACAATAGAGAAGTAATCTTACTACCTTGAACTATGAACTAGTAAAGGTTGAAAGATAAATCTCAAAGCACAAGTAACAAAGGTTCAAAAGAACTCTCAAAGTATGATATACTTAATCAATAATGAAGTCTCTCAATGAATGAGAAGAACTCCTTATTTATAGGAGTACTAAGGCATAAAAAATCAGTACAATTAGGTAGGGGCCTGCTAAGGAGTAACAAAGTCATCAAAATTAGGTAGGGTAGTTGCTAAGAAATAAGAAAAGTCACAAAATTAGGTAGGGGCGGCAAAATCCCTTTGGGGAAGATTTGGGCCTTAAAACTACTAGTTTGGGTCATTGGTTTGGACTCCAACTGGGCTCCATTTCAAACACCCCCATTTGGACCTGTTTTAAGCTCATATTGGGCTCTTCTGGGTGCCCTTTCGCTAGATTTCAAGGCCCGAGTTCGGGACTCAATCTTCCTCCTCTTGGACTTGTAAAACTTGTATAATTTATCTCCTTTGGTCTTGAGCTCGTCCTCGACAATTAAAAGCTTCTTTATTTGCACTTGAAGTCTAATGGCCTTATTTTGCAACTCTTTTAGCTTGACATATTGTTAAAGGCCATCTTTGAGATTCCAAAGCTTCATCCTTGTCCTTGAATAGAGTTGAGCTTCCTAGGATGCTATCATTCCCCTCTTGTTGAAGAAAATTCGTCCTCGAATTTCGACCTTGCAAGAAAAAGAAAACACGCCCTTGTAAATGGCATCAACTAATCTGCAAAACTAGTAGGAATAAAATAAGATAGTGACCATGTGTCCATTCAACCCAATTAATCCTAATAGGTGTAAATAAAGCATATGAATGTCATCATCCCAACAAAATTTATGCCTACCTAGATCAATATAATAAAAACCTCTTGTAGATGCGCCATGCAATGGAACTTGCAATTTGATCTTGTCGGTATGGTAGTCCATAGGTATACATGACAAAGAAATTATAAAAGATTGACCACACATCCATTTAATATAAGTATCTCTACCACATGTATCAAAGAAGATACTTTCATGATATAGTCAACTATCTACAATTATAAATCTCATGGATTCCTCTACATGAAAGAGTATTTGATCACAAGTGTTACAACAATTATGCATATCATCTTTACTAGTAACAAATACTTTTACAAGCTCACAATGAACATGACTTGAAGAATGACTCCCCATCACACAACAAAAATCACATTCTAGCAATTTATCACATGAAAACTCATTAGCCACTTGAATAAGAGAAGAAGAAATATTTAACTCATTCACAAGCCTCTTCTCATAAATTTTATGCCTCTCTCCACCAAGTTGGAATACATAATCATCTATGTCGTACACAATTTCAAAAGGAAGCAAATTACTCTTAAACTTTAACTTAGATATTACAGTTAATGACTTGATGTGCATCAAAATATCATCATCCACAAAAATTATAAAGTCACCAACATAAGAAATAAGAGTATAATTCATTACCTCCAAAAATACCTTAGGTGTTCTAGAAAGACCAAGAATGCAAATAAACCAATTATACATACCATACTTGGACTTATTTACCAATGGAACATTATCACCTTGTATTCTTTTATGCAAGGGCTCCAACTTAGCAATGCTTTTAGGAAACTCCAAGTCATAACACTGTAAATGAAAATAGTCAAAAGGTTCAATAACAAAGAATTTAACCAAGCTTTTATCTTCCACCATCCAACAAGAATAGATATCGCCAAATTCATGTTGGAATCCAATTGGATCTTTTGCCACCATCTCCTGCACCTCACCACCCCTTTCAAAAGGTATTTCAACACGTGATTGCACAAAATCACAAGAACTAAAACAAAAAAGAGTTAATGGGTTAGGAAGTAAAGAAACTTTTTCTTGCTTACACTCTCTTTGGCTTTTATCACAAGACTAACGTTTTTCTCACCTTTAGCCTCTTTTCTCTCACTAAAGAGTTTTTCTTTGCTTTCACTCAATCCCTCTTGCTTTTCTCTCTCTACCTCACAGACTTTGTTCATCTCATTACCTTCTCTCTTTTCTTTTCTTTCAATATCACTCTTTACCTCACTTGACATCCCACTCTTTTCACTCAAGACAACCTCTCCTTTTTTCTCTTTTGGAATGTCAACATGCACTCCCTTACTCCTCTCATTCTTTTCTCTCTCATATATTTTCATATTCTTTTTAACAATCTTTCATCTTGACAAATTTGTGAGGGAGTCAAAGGCCCAAAAATGAGTTTCTTCCTATTAATCTCAAAAGAATATCTATTTTTTTCAATACTATATGAAGCACTTCTATAGACATACCATGTCCATCCCAATAAGATATGAAAACTATTCATCGGAATGACATCACACCAAATCACATCCTCATACCTTCCAATAGAGAATGGCAAGAACACTCTTTTATCTACTTTTACCCCTTTCAACATGTAGGGTTCAATATGTTCAACACAAGGCAAGTTCAATTTCTCAACCATATAAGTGCTAATTAAGTTATAGCCAAATGCTTTGTCAATTCTAAGGGCATAAATTGCAGACATCACTTTAGCTCTTGTTTGAAAAATAACTTTACCATTGTCTTCCTTCCATTCGGTATACTGTAAGTTCGACTTTTCAAGTTGTTGAGTCATAGCTTTCCTCCTTCCACTGTAACTACCTGTTTGAGACATCTTGACATAGATTAAGGGAAATATGTATCTCTCGAATTTGGCTTTTTTCCTATAATGCTCTCACCTCTCTTGCCTTGTTTTCCTCTCGAAATAACCTTTGAACAAAATACTTTGTAGATTTATAGTTAAACCCAACTCGTATGAAGTTCTTAGTAGTAAAATTCAGAT
>AWOL01S0038387.1:0-13080 GCA_000715115.1 Nicotiana otophora
CGAGGTAATATGATTAACTTACTTTGCAAACTTTTCAAATATGATTTCATTTTTTAGCTTACAACAATTGACTTATGACGACTCGTACGTACGAAAACATGGGTTGTAACAATCTTTTTACTTTCTGAAATATTGGCGACGAAAACTGAAGCAATCCGTTAAAAACGACGGCTCTAATGATTTTCTGTGGTGCTTTCCAGTGGCTTCATGTAGTTTTTTAGGTGAGATAAATAAGAATAGTGAGGATATTCCTTGGGAAGCAATTCAACTCTGACCATGGCTTTTTTATATTTAGGTATTTGATAGAGGGAAGAAAATTATGTGAATGCAGAGATCGGTCTATAAGAAAATTGTGTACTTTAATGGTTGAATTTGAGTTGAATATGGAGATTGTTGAAAGAATTTGAGTTGTTCAAAGACAAATGGTGCCAAGCTAGTGGCATATTGTGTCTGACAAGGATATTGATATCAGGGCGTCTGAAAGACACACAAGGTGGGAGGGGGGGCGGTTAAAGTAAAGTGTTTCAATAAGTATAAGTGTTTATTAGGCTATTCTGCCTATATTATATAAATAGTGTTTAAAAGAGAAGCGTATTCAGATTTTAAGTTCTATATGGATAAAAATTTCTAATTATTTAGGATTGAACTTATTATTGGGATATACTATAAGCTATGCGTATTGCTGTATATTCTTTATGAAATATTTATTTATTTTTTATTCAATTCAATAAAATTTTATTTTTAAATAGATCATATTTGAAATAATTCCATAATAAGAAGCCTCATTAATTAAATTTGTGGTCCTGTCGTGCCTAAATAATTAGAAAATAAAAAAAATCTTTTTTTTATGGAAAAAGAAAACCCATCATGTTTAAGAAAAGGATTTTAATCCAAAAATCGCGTAGTATAAATTTTTGGTATTTTGCACCTTGATTTCGACCACTTTTTGTACATGTTTTCCTAGAAAAATCTGCCCACTTGAATTTTGCAATTTTCCAGTAACACAGCAGAAGATCGTGGAATTGCTGGTATCATGACTAGACTTGTGAGATGGAAGTTGGTGGTGCTTCATTAAAGTTGTTGTTGAATGGTGTGTTATGTGATCCACGAATTATTTTCACGTTTCGAGAGGTAACTCTTGTAACTTCATATGTGCCAGTTGTCTAGTATAGATGCGATTTTGATACTGGGATTGCTTCCGCTATGTATAATAATCAAATACTTATTGTTCTTTAAAAGTAATGCGTTCATTTCTGTTATTTATGGCAATTATAGTGAATTTTCATACACAAATATATGCTCCACATCAAAAGGATGAACTCGATACCGGAAGGCTACACCAGCCCCTGTTTAAAACATAAACCTAAAACCACTTATAGGTAACTGTTTAACATATTCTGTTATGACCTACTTCCTACGTTTCAATTTAGATGAGGTAATGTGATTCGGTACGAAGTTTTAAAAAAATGACTTTTGAAACTTGTGGTCTTAAAGGTTTAAGAGGTAAAACCTTTGCAGGTCCATGACATTTGAGTGCCTATAAAATTTCTCATTAAGGGTAAAACAGGTAAAATGAAGAGTTTAAAGTTGAATTATTTCCAATTGTAGAAATGTATCATTATTGGAACGGACTAATAAGAAAAGTGTGTTATCTAAATTGAAATAAAGAGAGTACTATTTATTGTTTACAATTGTTAGTGAAGATGTAATTTAAACTATACTAATAATTAACTGCTATGTTCAACTACAATATAAAGAATAAAGAGCTAGTTGTACAAAAGAAAGAATAGACAGATTAAAACTCGAGTACTCACATCATTAAGGCGAATAACACTAAGATTGCTGGAGTAAGGGTTGAAAGAGCGAACACAGATTCACCAGCATGCCTTGTATTCACAATTTCAAACAATGATCCCACCAGCTTATCTTAAGAACTCAATCCAGCAGTGGCTTCAGAATTCCCTTCCGATGAACAAATGACAACAAACTGAATGGACAATAGCCATAGTTTCCAAATTTGGAAACATATGCAAGTATCCTACTCGTTTTGAGTTCTTCATGATATACTGAAACTCTCCTCTCTTTGTGATTATCCAAAGAAACTAAATAGTGAAGCATAAGTGTCACGACCCAGAATTCTAACTTGTCGTGATGATACCTATCTCGAAACTAGGCAAGCTGACAACCTCAATAAACCACAATTTCTTTTAATTTTGAAAATATAATATTTAAACACAATCCACAAGTCTCGCAAATACAGATATACACACTCCAAAAATCCGGTGTCACTAAGTACATGAACATCTATACATTACAAGTCTGGAAAACGCGGCCTATAATAATCTGAAACCAAATACAATAAACAAAAGGATAGGGAAGGAGAGACAAAGTCTGCGAAACATAGAAGCTACCTCTGAATACTCCGAAATATCAACTGTATTAAAGAATAAACACCCACTATATCCGGGATCACCTGGATCTGCACACGAAGTGCAGGGCGTAGTATGAGTACAACCAACTCAGTAAGTAACAATAATAAATAAAGAACTGAAAGTAGTGACGAGCTTCTCAGCTAAGTCCAAATACAGTACTTTCCAATAAAAAAAAGTAGGCATGCTCTCAAGTTCAACATTTAAGATTTCACTGAAATTTCATATCAAGTTTGGCCGAAACAGAAAATAATATTTTTTCAAACATTTTACAAAAATACTGATATATGACAGTTGAAATGCAACAAATAATAAAATCAATACATCCTCTTAGAGGAACAGTCACTCAGTCCTCCCATTCACTCCAACCTCACAGTCACTCTTTCCTCATAGTCACTCATTCCTCATAGTCACTCATTACTCAACACTCGCACTCGGCATTCAGAAGACCAAGAAACCACACAAGCCAAAACTCGCACTCAGCATCCGTAATATGAGGATCATCATATTGGCGCTCTCTGGTGTGATCATATAAAGAAGACCGAGAAACCACACAAGCCAAAACTCGATTCAGCTCAGAAACATCCAATCTAATAAACTGGTTGGCCAAGGTCTGAACATCCAAGGCTAAAGGCCTCTCTATTACCGGTAAGTATGCTAAGCTGCCCATACTCTCCGCCTTACGACTCAAGGCATCGGCCACTACATTGGCCTTTCCAGGATGATAGAGAATGATGATATCATAATCCTTAAGAAACTCCAACCACCTTGGCTGCCGCAAATTAAGATCCTTCTATTTAAACAGATATTGTAGACTCTGGTGATCGGTATAAACCTCACAATGGACACCGTACAAATAATGTCGCCAAATCATCAAGGCATGAACAATAGCTACTAACTCAAGGTCATGGACCGGATAATTCTTCTCATGTACCTTTAACTGTCTGGATGCATAGGCAATCACCCTACCGTCTTGCATCAGCACTGCGCTAAGATCAATACGCGATGCGTCATAATACAATGTATAAGACCCTGAACCCGTAGGCAACACCAATACTGGAGCTGCAGTCAAAGCTGTCTTGAGCTTCTGAAAGGTCTCTTCACATTCATCTGACCGCCTGAATTGAGCACATTTCTGGGTCAATTTAATCATAGGCGATGCAATAGTCGAGAATCTCTCCACGAAGCGACGATAATAACAGGCCAAGCAGAGAAAGGTCCGAATCTCAGTAACTGAAAATGGCCCGGGCCAACTCTGAACTGCCACCTCTATTTTCTTCGGATCCACCTTAATCCCTTCACTGGACACTATGTGTTCGAAGAATGCCACCGAGTTAAGCCAGAAATCACACTTAGAGAATTTGGCATAAAGTTTCTTCTCTCTTAACCTCTGCAATACAATACCCAAGTGTTGTGTATGCTCCTCCTAGCTACGTGAGAACGCTAGGATATTATCAACAAATACCACAACAAATAAGTCAAGATATGACTGGAATACACTATTCATCAAGTGCATAAATGTTGCTGGGGCGTTGGTTAAACCCAAAAGACATCATAAGAAATTCATAATGGCCATAACGAGTCCTGAATGCCGTCTTTAGAATATCCGAATCCCGAATTTTCAACTGGTGATACCCCGATCTCAAATTAATTTTGGAGAATACTCTCACTCCCTGAAGTTGGTCAAATAAATTGTCAATACGCGACAAAGGATATTTGTGCTTGATTATAACTTTGTTCAGTTGTCAATAATCAATGCACATCTGCATAGTACCATCTTTCTTTTTCACAAACCAAACTGGTGCACCCCAAGGTGACACACTAGGCCTAATAAACCCCTTATCAAGGAGTTCGTGAAGTTTCTCTTTCAATTCTTTTAACTCAGCTGGTGCCACACGATACGGAGAAATAGAAATGGGCTGAGTGCCCGACACCAAATCAATACTGAAATCAATATCTCTGTCGAGTGGCATACCCGACAGGTCTGCAGGAAAGACATCTGAAAAGTCTCATACTATCGGTACTGAATCAATAGTAGGAATATATGCATCAACATCTCTCACAAAGTCCAAATATTACAAATACCCCTTCCCAACCATACGTTGGGCCTTCAAATAAGAAACTAACCTGCTAGGAAAAACATCTAGAGAACCTCTCCATTCAATCTTTGGCAACCCCGACATCGCCAACGTCATGGTTTTTGCGCGACAGTCCAGAATAGCATGACATGGAGACAACCAATCTATACCCAAAGTTACATCGAAATCAACCATAACGAGTAATAAAAGATCAACTCTAGTCTCCAGTTCCCCAATAATTACCATACAAGACCGATACACACGATCCACAGTAATAATATCGCCCACCTACGTAGATACACGAACAGGTAAAATTAAGGACTCCTAGGGCATATCCAAATAACGAGTAAAATACGATGATACATATGACTAAGTGGAACAAGGGTCAAATAATATAGAAGCTTCCTAGTGGCACACTGAGACAATACCTGTGATCACTGCATCTGAGGCAACAACATCTGGCCTGGCAGGAAAATCATAGAATCGGGCCTGACCGCCTCTTGATCGGCCTCCCCCTCTAGGGCGACCCCTAGCTGACTGACCCCCACCCCGTGCTGGCTGGGCAAGTGGTGAAGTAACTAGTGCTGAAGTCGTAGTCTGACTCCTCTTTTGCACTGGACCTCCCGAGCGACAAGGACACTATCTCCACATATGCCCAAATTCCCCACAGTCAAAGCAGATACCCGGTACTGGTGGTGGTGCTAACTGAATCGGGACCTGAGAACCAGAATAACTTCTAGAAGCACATGGTGCAAATAAACCCTGAACTGAATAAGCACGGGATGAACTCTGGGCTGGCACGGCACTGAGAGATGACTGGCCCTGATGAGAACTATATGAACCCTGGCCGGATGGTGCATCGCGGTGAACTAGACGACCCGGCTGAGCATGTCTGTAAGGATGACTCCTACCGCGGTAAAACTAACCCCAGGAAGGAACACTGCTAAAATCACCTGGACCACGAGGCCTCTTAGCCTCCCTCTCTCCACACTCTCGGCTATGGATCATCTCTATCTGCCAAGCAATGTCAACTACCTCATCAAAAGTAGCATTAGATACTCTCTCCCGAGTCATAAGTAACCGTAACTAATATGTAAGGCCATCAATAAACCTCCTAATCCTCTCCCTATCAGTGGGAACCAACAAAATTGCATGACGAGCCAACTCAGAAATCTCATTTCGTACTGCGTCACAGACATGCCATCCTGATGTAACTGCTCAAATTATCTGCGCAGCTCCTCTCTGCAGGACTGCAGTACAAACTTCCCCAAAAATATTGAACGGAGAATTCCTGCCATGTAAGTAGTACAACATATAATCGGCCTGCGCCTATCATAAGTCTCCCACCATCTGAAGGCAGCTCTAGAAAACTGAAAAGTAGTGAAGGAGAATCCACTGGTCTCCAAAATACCCGCTGTTCGAAATATCTGCTGGCATTTATCTAGAAGACCGTGAGCATCCTCTAATTCAACACCTCTAAATGATGGAGGTTGAAGCCTCCCAAATCTCTCAAGTCTCATCTGCTCACCATCTGCCATAACGGAGACTACCGGGGCCTGAACAGCTACAGCTGGCTAGGTTGGTAGTGCCCCCGGTATCTGAAGTC
Source organism: Nicotiana otophora (assembly GCA_000715115.1). Taxonomy (NCBI): domain Eukaryota; kingdom Viridiplantae; phylum Streptophyta; class Magnoliopsida; order Solanales; family Solanaceae; genus Nicotiana; species Nicotiana otophora. Next base: position 6,114 of record AWOL01S0038387.1, read on the forward strand.
CCTGCACTACTTGATCTAGATTACGGGCAACAGGGGTATGAGTACCTCCCCCGACCTGAGAAGTAGCAGGTGTGTCCTAAGCCGAAACCACATGAGCAAGACCAGTGCAAACTGTCAATATCTGGGCCAAAGTATCCCGAAGGCCTGGAATCTCAATGGGCACAGCTGGTGCCTTAGCTGGTCCTGTCGGATCAGCTATATCTGGAATTTTCTCATGAGCTAGAGCAACTGATGGTACTATAGGTGCAGGTCCAACTGTGGTACGAGCTACACCTCGACCTCTACCTCGGCCCCGGCCTTTACCATGGCTCCGGCCTCTCGCGGCCCTAGCTGGTGGCACCGGTAGCTGACCGTCTGATCCGGTAGTACGTGTTCTCACCATTTGTGAGAGAATACAATAACATAAATTTAGTTTTCGGAATCAATAAGTTGCACGACAGAATACAAGAAAGTGAAATTTCCCTTAGGGTTAGACAACCTCTTGAAGATAAGTACAAATGTCTCTGTACCGATCCGCAAGACTCTACTAAACATGTTCATGACTCGTGAGACCTATGTAAACTAGGCTCTGATACCAACTTGTCATGAGCCAGAATCCTAACTTGTCGTGATGGCGCCTATCTCGATACTAGGCAAGCCGACAACCTCAATAAATCATAATTTCTTTCAAGTTTGAAAATATAATATTTAAACACAATCCACAAGTCTCGCAAACACCGATACACACACTCCAAAAACCCGATGTCACTGAGTACATGAACATCTATATATTACAAGTCTTGAAAATACGGTCTATAATAATCTGAGACCAAATACAATAAACAAAAGGATAAGGAAGAGAGACATGGTCTGCGAAACATAGCAACTACCTCTGAATTCTCCGAAATATCAACTGTGTGAAAGAATCAACACCCACTGTATCCGGGATCACCTGGATCTGCACACAAAGTGCAGGGTGTAGTATGAGTATAATCAACTCAATAAATAACAATAATAAATACAGAACTGAAAGTAGTGACGAGCTTCTCAGCTAAGTCCAAATATATTACTTTCCAATAAAAAAAAAGATAGGCATGCTTTCAAGTTCAACATTTAAGATTTCACTAAAATTTCACATCAAGTTTGACCGAAACAGAAAATAATGTTTTTCCGAAAATTTTCCAAAAATAGTGATATATGACAGTTGAAATGCAGCAAAAAATGAAATCAATGCATCCTCTCAGAGTAACAGTTACTCAGCTCTCCTATTTATTCCAACAGTCACTCTTTCCTCAGAGTCACTCATTCCTCACAAATCATTCATCACTTGACACTCGACACTCGCACTCAGTAGGTACATGCGCTCACTTGGGATGTATAGAGACTCCGGAGGAGCTTCTTCAGCCCAAGCGCTATATCAAGCCAATCATTGCATAAATCAATAAAATATGTTGCGGCATGCAGTTCGATCCATAAATATCCTCACAATCAGGCCCTCGGCCTCACACAATCATCAACCTCTCCAGTCTCTTGGACTCTCAGAAATCATGATAAGCAGCCCAACAACAATGATATGATCCATCAATAATGAATAAGAGAGACTGAGGTAAAATGTGCAAATAGAATTGTGACTCTGTGCAAAACAACAGTTTAGCAAATAATTTCAGAAGTACACGACCTCTGTGGGTCCCAACAATGTAAACATATGATTTAAACATGATTCATAATCAATTTCTCTAATTCGGGGAAAAATATACGAATATCAACAGATTTTTCAACTACACAGTTCCATAGAATTTACCAAGTCATAATTCCTACGGTGCACGCCCACACGCCCGTCACCTAACATGTACGTCACCTCAAAGCCAATCTCATAATACATATTACGGGGTTTCTTACCCTCAGGAACAAATTTAGAATTGTTACTTACCTCAAGTAGTGTGGGGCCCACGTCTCAGAACCCGACAAAGTTATAAAATCCGGAAGCTCATTCGACCACGAGTCTAACCATACCAATATTACCAAAATCTGACCTCAACTCGATCTCCAAATCTTCAAATCTTAGTTTTAAATCCCTAAGTTCAAATCCCCAATTTACACCTCAAAAATATATAATCTAGTCGGATTATTCGATGATAATTCAATATTATAAAGTAGATAACAAGTGACTTACCTCAAGATTTTTTGTGAAAACCTCGCTCAAAATCGCCCAGTCCGAGCTTGAAATGCCCAAAAATGACAAAAGCTCGGAACCCCTCTATTTTTCTACTGCCCAGGGGTTTCCGCTTCTACAGGATTTTGTGCGTATCTGCGGACAAGCTTCTGCGAGGAGCTATCCGCTTCTGCGAAGCTGCCTCACCAAGCGCCCTTGCGCTTCTGCGATCAAACGCCCGCAAGTGCGGGGACGCTTCTGCGGCTACCTGCCGCTTCTGCAATCGAAGCCCCAGCCACGACTGGACGCATATGCGATGGAAGGCTCGCTTCTGCGAGCTCGCACCTGTGATGGAAATTCTGCAGGTGCGATTACATTAGATGGCAGAAACCTTCAAATTTTCTTCTAAGTCTGAATTTGATCAGTTAACCCTCTGAAACACACTGAGTCCCCCGGGACCACAACCAAATATACCAACAAGTCCTAATACACCATACGAACTTAATTGAACCCTCAAATTACCTCAAACAATGCTAAAACCACGAATCATACCCCAATTCAAGCCTAATGAACTTTGAAATTTCATGTTTCCACAAACGACATCGGAACCTATCAAATCAAGTCCGATTGACCTCAAATTGTGTGCACAAGTCATAAATGACATAGCGAACCTATTAAAATTTTCAGAATCACATTTTGACCCTGATATCAAAAAGTCAACTCCCCGGTCAAACTTCCCAAAAATTCGACTTTCGCCATTTCAAACCTAATTCCACTACGAATCTCTAAATAATTTTTCGGATACACTCCTAAGTCCAAAATTACCATACAGTGCTACTGAAATCATCAGAATTAAATTCCGATGTTGTTTACACATATGTCAATATCTGGTCAACTTTTCCAACTTAAGTTTTTAATTATGAGACTAAGTCTCTCATTTCACTCCGAAATTCTTCTGGGCCCGAACCAACTAACAAGGTAAGTCATAAAAAACTGTAAAGCATAACTTGAGTAGTAAATGGAGGAATGGGGTTATAATACTCAAAACGACCAGCCGGGTCGTTACAGTAAACAAGGAGCATACAATGTGTTTCCAAAAAGGACTTAAGGGATAAGAATGAGAAGAATGCCTGAATGTTTCTTGAAAACCATCATGTTTTCATTTGTAGGGACAAACCCACAATTCGCAAATGTTGAAACCGTGGTGAAGAGGGAAAAAGTATGCAAGTTAAGCCCCTTTTCTTTGAGAACTTGTTTTGCACTTGGAATAAAGCTTATGTAGATAGAAACTAAGGAAGAACCAAGAACAACAACACCTAGAGTATAACCAAAAACCACATAACTCAAGAATCTTAAAAACTTCAATTTGACATTAATTGTCTCACTGTCCTCCATAGAATTGGTTATTGCATGTTCAAAATTATTATCCTCTTTTTCATGTCCTAGCTCAAGATGATGGATGGAGTTCCTAGTAGAGTTTGAAGAGTCATGAGAATCTATGCTAATAATAGAGTTAGAAGATTCAATTTTGTTTTGTAAAACCGTTTTTTCCATGGAAATTTTGGACTTCATGAGTTGAAGTCTAAGAAAAGAGGTAACAACCTCCCCACCAAGAAATATTAATATGGTTAAGAAGACAAGTTGAGCGTTTGAGAAAACCTCCATTTCAACAGTGGACATGCTAGAAACTGTGGCAGCAGAAACAGAAGTGAAAAACACATCAAGGTTTTGAGGCCTAAATGACGGCAGAGTTCTAGGTTTTGAAATAGTCAAAGCTAAAAAACCTAACAATGAAAGGATCATGAAATAACTTACTTCAATCCAAAATGGCTTTATGCCAAGATTGACAATATGAACAATAGAGAAGGAAAAACCTTGGCGGTAAGATGATGAAAACATTTTCATTTTCATCTTAGTTAATCTTTACTTGGTAATAAACTGGCTTGACTCTATGTCCAAGGGTTGATTTATAGTAAGTATTATGAAGTAGTGGAGTTTCCCTGTGCTAGGGTCTTTCGTTTTTAATTTTGCACGCGCTGTCCAGCATCCGCATTGGAGATGACTAATCCGAAATTATCAACGTGTAAGGCTCGAGGAGAAATGCTCCCGGGTAAGCTTTAAATCCCAACAAGAATTAGTGTATCAGAGTATTTTAAGGAGTCAGAATATAATAATTCTTGGAAAATCATAAGTAATTCTTTTATCATAGGTAGTGGAAAAAGATGCTATGCCATTTGAACAACGTGTTAAAATATTGGATGCATCTTATATTCTTCAATACTGCCAGAATTGGTTGAAATCTTGACCATAACACAAAAATGGAATGCAATAATTTTACGCAGAGTAGGCAACTCAAAAGCGTAATCATTCATCAAATACAAGGAAACGATATCCTGATTCTTTCTTTCCTAATTATGCCAATAGTGAATATTTTAAATATTTTTTAAGTAGTGTAATACTTCATTCTATTTTATATGATAATATTTGACAAAATATAAATTTAATATTTACAAATTATATAAATTAATATATATTAAAGTAGTTCTAACATTATGTACGGTTCAAAAATAAAATACAATACCAGATAAATTATAAGATGCCCATATCTCATGATTGACACTTCTTGATTGAATCTAGCCCACATCTAATAAAATTTGACTTTTGAATCATCTGCTATGTATCACCTCAGTATTGCCATCTATAACACTCTCAACATGCAATTTAAATGAAAAAAGCATCATTGCATGCCATGTCATATGTTGACTTGTTTGCCTTGATACTTTCAGTCACAAGTTAAATCCAAGCGGAAGTTGCACTTAAGTTTCTTTTTTTTTTTTTACTTTTTTTTTGTTGGTAATATCACTTAATGTTCATGCAAACATAACCTAAGCATCACATACTAGAAAAAGCAGATGAATGTATGACCATTCTATACATATGTTTGTGCGATTGTTTTTGTCTCTATGTCGATTAATATATATTTTGAATACATCTTTTAGCAACAAGTGGAATTGAACCGCATTTTCATTTGAAAACAGTATTGATGTTGAGTAGAATGAGATTACTTGTGCCGGGTGTTAAGAGAATTTGAATTGTCCGAATTCTGGTCTGACATGGTTTGGAGGCTGTCTTTTTTTTTTTCTTAATTAAAACTAGGCTTCCTTTAATCATTGATGTGCAAGATGTTACACTGTAACCAAACTTTATATATGATCATTGCCTGATGAACCGATAGATCATTTACAGTTTTACCCTTTATTTCTGTGTTCCGAGACCTCAAACAACTTCGTTTAATGTTTCTCGATTTCTGTGCGCTGTTCGTGTCCTTTTTCCGAAAGTTTTTTATGAGAAAATTGATGAAAATGTGAAATCGTGCCTTAAAACTCAATTTGTTGAAAACTTGAAGTTTAAAGGTTTAAAGAATTTCTAAGTTTGACCGTAGTTTGACTTTGTTGTTACCGGGTTCGGATTTCGGTTCCGGAACCTGGTACAAGTTTATTACAACATTTATGACTTGTCTGAAATTATTAGTGCAAAACAAAGTTGATTTGACGTGATTCAGACGTTCGATTGATGGTAAGCACCCTCCACTTCCAACCAAGAGGTTGTGAGTTCGAGTCACCCCAAGAGCAAGGTGGGGAGTTCTTGGAGGGAAGGATGCCGATGGTCATTTTGGAAACAGCCTCTCTACCCCAGGGTAGGGGTAAGGTCTGCGTACACACTACCCTCCCCAGACCCCACTAGTGGGATTATACTGGGTTGTTGTTGTTGTTGTTGTTGTCAGACGTCCGATTGAGAAATTAAAAGTTCTAAGTTTCATTGAAATTTTCATTCGTTTTGGTGTCTGATTCGTAGTTCTAGCTATTATTTTGGTGTTTTGATCACACGAGCGAGTTCGTATGATATATTTGGACTTGTGTGCATGTTTGGTTTGGAGACCCGAGGGCTCGGGTGAGTTTCGAATAGGCTACGAATGGTTTGAACTTAGAAACATTTCTAGTTTTGTGCTTCTCCTCTCATCTGGTGCTTTCTTCTTCGCGATCGCAATGATACTCCCGCGATCACGAAGAGTAATCTGTGTTGGGGAAGCTTTTCTTCCTCGCGAACACGGTGGCTAGTACGTGAACACGAAGCTTTGGGGGTTGCCCTTCGCAAACGCGGGCAGCCTTTCGCGAACGCGTAGTGTTGAGGGACATGGGCAGGGGGATATGTGGTTTGCTCTACGCGAACGCGAGCCCTGGCTCGCGAACGCGAAGGCCTGGGGGAGAAGACTTCGCGAACGCGTGAGAAAACGCACGAACGCATAGGCCATTTGGGCTGTTGTGCATAGAAAATGTGGAAATTATTTCACGGAAATATTGTTAGCGGCAATTCCCACCGAAATTTAATGGGAAAAGTGAAATTTCTTTTCTACGTATAAACAATAAAGTTTCCCGTTGACTATCCGTGTAAACGTTTTTGCGCAAAAATACACGTAATTTAGTTCCTTCTAATTCGGTGGAAAAGTCATTAAAAAAATAATTATATAAAACTAAAAAAGTTTCCCAGGGAAAACAGTGGAAAAACAAATACGTTTTCAAATATTCCCACAAATTCTGTGTGAACGAAAATGTTTGAATTTTGAAGTTTTGTGCTTTATAAAAAACAAATTGAAAAATTTGTGTGAATGAAAACTTTCCCACGGAGATTTACCACGGAAATAGTGGGAAAGTTTTATTATTATTCACATAACTTTTTAGTTTTCTCTTAGTCTATTTCGTGTTTTCTCCCTCTGTCTCTCCACTTCAACGACGAATGCTTCACCTCACTCAATTTTCAGGTAAGCCTCCCCCCCCC
>AWOL01S0038387.1:13396-94293 GCA_000715115.1 Nicotiana otophora
TCACTCAATTTTCAGGTAAGTCTCTCTCTCTCTCTCCCACTTCTTTTTCGATTTTGATTTTTCAAAACTTAGGGATTCTGCTATTTCAAACCCTAGGTTTGAAAAAATTATTGTTGTTATCTTGTGCATATATAGTCTAATTAAACTTAAGTCTTTATTTATTTCGTCTTATAAACAATGAATTTGTTAAAAGACAATATTGAGTCCGTTTATTTTTATTTAGTTTGGCCTATTTTTCAGATCTGTTTTTAAAAATAATATATGAATTGGTGCTATGTATTTACACGTTTTCTTCACAAACATGGAGAAATTAGAAAGATTTCTAAGTTGCCCATGTCAAAATGAGGAATATTTTCTTCCTTGAGAAATGTAAAATAATGTAGTCTTTATTTAAAAGTAGCTACAGATTTAACAATGCAAGCATAATCCTGCTAGGACCGCAGACAAACACCTTCTAAAACTAAAGTTTCCTTGAATTATGCCACATTTTTTATGATATAGTTACTAAAGTAATGGCTAAGTTTAGATTGGAATATCTTTTGGAGTATTTTTCAGATTCTTTTAAAAGTATATGAATGAGGGTGGGTTTGAGTTTGTTCACAGTAATCTAAAAATATAGTTTTTAATTGAATTAAAAAAGAAAAAAAGAAAAAGAGTAGTTACTAATATTTTTCAGAATTAAAGAGGAGAAATTAGTGAGTTCATTGCTTATTTCATTAGGTGCTAGGATGTGTCTATTTGAGAATGATTTTATCATTTGAGTTCTTGTCGTTACTTAACATTTCCATTTGGTTTTTTTTGTTTATAGGGGTTTGGTTCTTTAAAAGTTGAAGATGATAGACTCGAATTGAGAGCAGATGCCAGTGATACCTATTAGTTGGCTTATGGGTATTGATTTTTACAAAAGAGATGATGTAGTAATTTTTTTCCATTAGAAGTACTGATACATTGTCTATATGCGAGTAAGTTTCATACATTAGATATTTTTGAAATATATTAAAATGATTAAGTCCAGCCAGACTGCTAAGCCTTTTATCTTTCCATATGTTTTACTTTAAAATTTGAGAAACAAAGATACTTACTTGCATAAATTTTATTTAATAAAGTTTACTTTTATAATAATTGTATTCTTTTACAGGATACTTTCAAACGAAGCTTGGATGAGTTCATTTAAAATCAGTCGATTGATAAAAACTATGGAATACTTGTCACTAGTGATGTTAAAAGTCTCAAGTCTCAGATAAACTCCCTCCTAGCAGTTGGTGCATTTCTTGTGCCCTGTTCTCCAGCTTCTGATGATAACTAAGGACTAGTTTCTTTTATTAGTTTGTCTTGGATGGTAGCTGGATGCTGAATATTGAATGTTGGATTGTTTGAGCTTTTGTTCTACTTTCTGTTTAGTTGGATATTGTTTATGAAATGGATTGAATTAAGTTTATTTTATGAAATGAATTGGATTGCTGGTTGAATTTGGTATTTGAATTCTTAATTGTACTTAGTCTTGTATTTTTTGTTGTACTTTCTGTTTGGCAGGTGGTATAGTTCTAAAAATAAATTTGGCCATGAAAATATTTTTCAAACTTACCACGGATTTTCCACCGACTCCGTGGGAATTTTGTGCATATTATTGCAGGAATCTTAATATTTCCCATTGATATTTGTGGGAATATTCATATGCTTATTTCAGGTTACGAATATTTCCCACTACTTCTATGGGTAAAATAAAACAATATCTAAATTATTTTTAATACATCCCACATATTCGGTGGGAAACATAAGAAAATTAAATTATTATATTATCTTAAGTTTCCCACGACGTTCGTGAAAAAATACATTATGTGACCCCACCAAGTTCTCGTGAAGCCCTCAATGGGAAACTCCCTGAAAATTACCGATAAATGTCCTCCGAAACTATTTTTCCACCAGCCATATTCCCACCGAGCGTCTCCCCTGGAAATATCATGGGAATATTAAAATTTCACACAGATTTTCAACCAATTCTTCCGTGGGAAAAGTTTGTATTTCTAGTAGTGAGGTTACATTGTAATTTGGCATCCCAAACTTTATATATGATCATTGTGTGATGACTCGATAGACCATTTATAGTTTTACACCTTATTTCGGTGTTCCGAGACCTCAAACAGCTATATTTAATTTTTATCGATTTATGTGTGCTGGCCATGTCCTTTCTCTCGAAGGTTTATATGAGAAAATTGATAAAAATGTGAAATTGTGCCTTAAAATTCATTTGAATTGACTACGGTCAATAGTTTTTGTAAACGGATCTGTATAAGTGTTTTGACGGTCTCGGTGGGTCCGTATCGTGATTTAGGACTTGGGCTTATGCCTTGAATTAAATTCGAAAGTCCGTAACTTAAATTAACGTAATTTGTTGAAAACTAGAAGTTTAAAGGTTTAAAGAATTTCTAAGTTTGAACGTAGTTTTACTTTGTTGTTATCGGGTTCGAACTTCAGTTCCGAAACCTGGTATAAGTTCATTACAGTAATTATGACTTGTCTGCAATTTTTGGTGGAAAACACAGTTGATTTGACGTGATTCGGATGCCCGATTGAAAAATTAAAAGTTCTTAAGTTTCATTAAAAATTTCATTCGTTTTGGTATCTGATTTGTAGTTCTAGCTGTTTATTTTGGTTTGGGGACCCGAGGGCTCGGGTGAGTTTTGAATAGGCTACGAATGGTTTGAACTTCAGAAAATTTCTGGTTTTGGGCTTCTGCTGTCATTTGGTGCTTTCTTCTTCACGATCGCAAAGATACTCCCACGATCGCGAAGAGTAATCTAGGCTTGGGAGGCTTTTCTTCATCGCGAACGCGATGGCTAGTATGAAAAAATGAAGCTTTGGGGGGTTTCCCTTCACGAACACGGGCAGCCTTTCGCGAACACGTAGTGTTGAGGGACCTGAGTAGGGGGATCTATGGTTTACTCTATGCGAACGTGAACCCTGTCTCGCGAACGCGAAGGCCTTGGGGAGAAGCCTTCGCAAACGCATGAGGAAACGTCTGAACGCATAGGCCATTTGGGCCGTTGTGAATCGTGAACGCGGAAGGCCCTTCGCGAATGCGAAGAAGGCCTGACACCAAGACCATCATCTTTTTATTACCCATTTTCACCCATTTTGACAATCTTTTTATTAGTCAAACTAGAGGCAATTTGGAGGAGATATTTCATCACCCTTTCATAGGTTTGTGTACTTTAACTTATTTTCTTCAATTTTCACCATCACCCACTAATTTTTAGCCTTAATCTATGTTCTTTCATGGTAGAAAATTAGGAATTTGGGATGAATCAGGGGTATTTTGTAAATTTGTGGTCGGATTTCGAAACTAATTACATACTCAGGCTCAGGGGTGAATGTGTAAATGGGTTTTGGTTTGAATCTCGGGTTTTGACCAAGGAAGCCCGGGGTTGACATTTATTGACTTTTTGGAAAAAAGTCCTAGCATTATTTGATATTATTGAGTAGATTTTTGTTAGATTCGATTGGTTTGGAGACGAAATTTAGATGAAAGGCCCTGGTAGAGCTTTGATTTGCTTGTGGAGTGAGGTAAGTGTTGGGTCTGACCTTGATTTGAGGGAATTAGGAACCCTTGATCTCTGTGCTATATGAATTACATGTGTAGGGGCGTATATGCGAGGTGACGAGAGTATATATGCCATCAAATTACTTGTTTTCATACTTTCCCGTATTTCATTAATTATTTTATTCCATGTCTTAATTATTACATGCTTTAGTTGCTTACTATGCCTTAATTTGCTACTTGTCATGTATTATTCTCGTATTAAAATGTTAGTTTCTCCCCATGCTTCCATCGTTAATTGCAGAGTTTCTTGTGAATTGAGTTGCCGAATTTATTACATTTATTGATTTTTGTTTATGGATCGGGTTGCACACCGCAACATGTGGAATAAGGGAGGATTGATATTGATATGGTGGGATCGGGTTGTGTGCCGCAACAGGTGAAATAAGAGAGGATTGATATGGTAAAATAAGGGAGGATTGTGATATTGACTCTGATTATATGGTGGTATCGAGTTGCGCGCCTCAACGGATTCTACTTATTATTATTGTTATTGATATGGTGAAATAAAGGAGGATGGTATTTGTACGATGGGATGGGGTTGCGCACCGTAATGGATTGTGTGTTTTGTATTCCTTGTTGTATTGTGCTGGCTTCAATGCTTTTATACGAGATTATGAGTTTGGTGTTTCCTGTTTTACCGATTTCGAGGATTGAGTTTAATTTCATAGATTAACTGCCTTATTTCCTGTAGTTCATTTCCTGTCATCATTGTTATACTGCGTACATATTATTGTAAGTGACCCGCCTTAGCCTCGTCACTATTTCGTCGAGGTTAGGCTCGACACTTACAAACTACATAGGGTCGGTTGTACTCATACTGCACTCTGCACTTCTTGTGCAGATTTTGGAGTCGATCTCAATGATAGTCCGTAGATTGCTCGGATTGACCATCAGACGAAGACTTGAGGAACAACTGCTCGTCGTTCGTAGCCATGAAGTCCCCTTCTACCTTATCCTAGATATTTATTTCTTTTTCAGACAGTTTTACTTTCATTCAGAGCATTATTTATATTATTTCTAGTCGCTCGTGAACTTGTGACACCAAATCGAGGGTTGTATCTATATGTTGCAGTTGTTATGACTTTTCGCACTTTATTTCAGATTTATTTCAGTTATTTCGGCTTCTTGATTATTATTTATTTTGAACTATTAAAAATGGATAAAAATTATTCTAACGTTGGCTTACCTGGAAAGTAAAATGTTAGGCGCCATCACGGGCCCGAGGGTGGGAATTCCTGGCCATGACACATTGATTTGAAATTAATGTTAATTGTGCTAATAAAAATTCACATGATACACAAAAGTAGTTCTGGGAGAAGGGGAGGGTTGGTCATGGATTATTTTGGAGGCTACTTTCTAATAACTGGTTCTCCATTAACAATAATGTATGCAAACATAAATTCTTCAAGTCTGGAAGAGGTATCAAAGAGATCCTCTTTTTCTTTTCTTTTTGTGTTGTAACGACTTGATCGGTCGTTTATGTATTTGAAACCCATTCCCCAATATGATATTCCACATATGTGTATTTGATATTTTATGACTTGCGGGGACGAGTGGTTTGGCTTTCATAGGGTTCCCGAATTGGAATACTTAGTTTTAATTTTTTTAATATTAGGTTGAAAACGTTGATCAAGGTTTGACATTTGTATAAACAACCTCGGATTAGTGATCTTATTGTTCCAATAAGTTCATATGGTGATTTTGGACTTAGGCGTATGTTCAAATTTGGATTTGGAGGTTCCTAGAAGATTTTGAGCTTATTTGCCGAAAGTTGGCAATTTGAAGTATTTGAGAGTTCTTAAGTTTGATCAATATTTGACCGTGATTATATCGTATTCCGATTGTTGTTTCAAAATTTAGATTAGGTTTATTTTTTTGTTTGAAACTTCTATGCAAAGTTTGGGTGTGATCCGGATTGTTTAGGCTTGAATCGAACGCTTCCTTGAAATTTGGAAGTTCTTCAACTTAAGAGAAGTTCAATTTGTGGTTTGATCCTTCATTCATAATTGTGACATTATCGTCTATGTTTGGAAGCTTAGATAGGTCAGGTTAGTGTTTATTGACTTATTGGTATGATTGGACGGGGTCTTAAGTGGCTCGGGTGAGTATCAGACCACCCGGAGCATTTTGTGTTGCATATTTTTGCTGGCGTGAAATTCATTATCGCTATCGCGGAGTGCAGTTTGGAGTTGGGGGTAGTTTCTCTCAGCATTCGTGTCACGACCCAAAATCCCACCACAGGCATCGTGATGACACCTAGTCTCTAAGATTAGGTAAGCCGATTTCTATTACATTTTGAAGCCATTTTTTTTGAATTAAAATCTAACAGCGAAAATAATTACAATACACAACCTCCCAAGACTGGTAGTACTGAGTCCCGAACTGTAACTGAATATATGGAATGATCACGAGGACCGAATATACAATACTGTTTGATTACAAATAAACAGTACAATGAAATGAAAAGACTCCAAGGGACAGCGACGGCCAAGCAGCCCTACCTTGAATCCTTATGATCGCGCTTTAACTCTGCTCAAGTCCGATATCTTCAATACTTGGCTATGCACAAACATGTGCAAAAATGTAGTATGAGTACGCCACAGTCGGTACCCAGTAAGTATCAAGACTAACCTCAATGGAGTAGAGACGAGGTACAGTCAAGACACTCACTAGTCTAATAACCTGTGCAATATAATATACAAAATAATAGGAAACAAATAACAATAAAGGCAACATAAAATAACTAGTGATGTGCACAGTAAGACAATAAAATCACCATTAATATCGTTCAACAATTGATAAATATATTTACACCCACTTAAATCAAGTTCTTCAATTAACTATCTTTCACACATAATTGTTACGAATAAAACTCTTTTTCAAATATAGTTTCCTCAAATAAACATCTTTCGAATATAAAATTCTTTTAATAAATATCTTCAAATATAATTCTTTTTGAATACAAATCCTTCCAATTAAATATTTTGAATATAATTCTTTCAATTAAAAGTCACCATGTGACACTTCATTTTAAAATCATAAAAATACGGGTCTCAACCCATTTTCATATTTTTCGTAAACACGAGTCCCAACCCATTTTTAATGTTTCCACGGCACCTCGTGCCCATAATTAAACCATCATATTTCACCGGCACCTCGTGCCTTCGTTTCATATCACAATTTCACGGACAACTCACGTGTCAAATATCATTATCATTTTATCACAACACCTCGTGCCCACATTTCATACCTCAATTGCACGGATAATTCACGTGCCGAATATTCTCATTATTTACTCATGGCACCTTGTGCCCACATTTTATTTTATAATTTTCCTGGCCATAGCCACAGGCTCTCAATTTTAACATAAATCAGATTGTTATCAATTTACCAACAACAAGACAAATAGCACAAGGTATAAAATAAACACAAGAAAAATTACAACATTACATAAAAATCATCAACACCACAACCCCACATCATCATATATCGTCCCTGATAATAGCCACCCTTATCGCTCATAATGCCACCCTTATTACTCATATAGTCATCCTTATCGCTCCGCCCAGACAATATCAATAGCCACCCTTATCGCTCCTATAGCCACCCTTATCGCTCCGCTCAGAAACTATTCCAACAAACACAGCAACAGTAAAATGCCACCCTTATAACCACATAATATCAATGGTGAAATGCCACCCTTATCTCCCCAAAATAACAACTCACACAACACAACAATTTACACGGAAAATTATCACAGCAACATAACAAAAAGCAATTCATATCACAATTTTCCCAATGGCCACAGCCAAATTTCAAAGCTACAACCAAGTCAATTAATTTCACAACAAATAGCCAAATGCTCCACACAATATGTACAACACCCGAAAAAATTCAAATAGAGATATAAATTACTCAACATAAAGCAAAGTCTTCATAAAAATTAAAATTTCAATAATTATATAAACACCTCTTCTTAAGCTCATTTTAATTAATTATTTGTAGAGGGAAAAATATAAAATGAAATTAAATTCCAATAATTATCAAACAGTAAGTTCACGAAATTGTATAATAATTAAATAACAATCGCATCACATTGTCATATAACAACAGAGTCAACAACAAGGATTTTGGCACGAGAAGTAGATGATTAAATACATGCCAACAATTATCCAATTTACTACACAATATGCTCTAGACTTTAACTCAATAAAAATTGCACATATAAACTAAGTACGTACTCGTCACCTCACGTACATGGTTTTCAATTACACAAATTGTACATAAGACTCAATGCCTAAGGGGAACTTCCCCCACTCGAGGTTAAGCAAGACACTTACCTCTTTGAAGTTATGCCGATATTCTAAAATCTCCTTCTTCCTTAAATTCACCTCTGGACCACTCAAATCTATCCAAATTAATTGTATAATTTCATTAACATTCATCAGAAATAATTTCGGATAATAATACGTCGACTTAAAATTTTATTCCAAAAAGTCAATAAAAGTCAACGCGAGACTCGCCTCTCGGAACCAGACATAATTTTTATGAAATCCGAACACCCATTCCGATACGAGTTCAACCATAACAATTTTATCGAATTCCTATAACAACTCGACTTCCAAATCTTAAATTTTCGTTTTTGGAAGCTTTTACAAAAAACTTGATTTTTCCTCCATTAAATCCGAATTAAATGATAGATTCAAAGACATAATCATGGAAATTAATCAAAACTAGATAAGAATCACTTACCCCAAAAACCCACGCAAGAATCTCTCCAACAATATCCTTCTGCCCAGATAGGCCTTCTTCGCGTTCGCGACCATTGCTTCGCGTTCGCGAAGGCCAAAACCCAACTTCCTCAAATCCTTCATCGCGTTCCCGAAGGCCAACTGTTTCTGCCCCATCATTTCCTCTTCGCGTTCGCGAACTCCTCGTCACGTTCGCGATGACCAGCTGACCAACTCCTTCGTGTTCGCGTTCGCGTTTCACTCTTCGCGTTCGCGAAGACCAAACGACCTCAGGCCCCACTCTTCCTTTCTTCTTCGCGTTGCCCTGGCCGCGTTCGCGAAGGTTTGCCTAGTTCCTTCTTCGCATTCGTGTCCCCTGCTTCACGTTCACAAAGGCCAAACTAACAGCCCCTCAAATTCCTCTTCGCGTTCGCGAAGAAGGAAACGAGAGGACAAAATATAGCAGTTCAAAATAGAAGCAAATGCCCCGTAGCCCATCCGAAACACACCCGAGGCCCCCGGGACCTCGTCTAAACATACCAACAAGTTCTATAACCTATCACAGAATCTCTTGAGGTTTCAAATCACATCAAATAATGCCGAAAATACAAATCGCACTACGAATCAAACTTATGAACTTCCAAAACTTCCAATTTCTAAAGCTCGTGCCGAAACCTATCAAACCAACCCGGAATGACGTCCAATTTTGCAGGCAAGTCCCAAATAACATAACGGAGCTATTCCAGCTCTCAGAATCGCATTCCGATCTCGATATCAAAAGTCAACCCTCCGATCAAACTTTTCAATAATTCGACTTTCGCCATTTCAAGCCTAAATTGGCTACGGACCTCAGTTCACAGTTCGTAGACGCTCTTAAGTCCAAAATCATCCAACGGAGCTAATGGAACCGACATAACTCTTTTTCGGAGTCGTTTTCACACAGTTCCGAATACTGTCAAAATCCTAAGACTTAAGCTTCCGTCTTAGGTACTAAGTTTCCCAAATCACTCCGAGTCATCCGTAAATCAAACTCAACCACACACGCGGGTCCTAATACATATTGTGAGGCTGATCAAGACCTTAAGTCATTGAACGCTGTGTAAATTCTTAAAACGACAAGTCGGGTCGTTACATTCTCCACCTCTTAAACAAATGTTCGTCCTTGAACGTACTAATAATTATTCTGAGGTTACCAAATTGATGATTTTACTTTTACACATATACTCATGGTTGATTCCACGCTATCACATTTGAGATAAGCATGACAACATCATCTCATTTGAGATTATTTCTTTTATCCATACTTGAAAACTTTAAGGCCATTTTCTTACGCTCCAATATTTTCAAAAGGCCTGAATTCTCACAACAATGCACAGTATTAGTCTCAACTGGCTATGGCAACTCGTGCCTATGCACACAGTGTTGAAGTAATTCAAAACTTTCTCTGGGGTGCTATGTTATTCCCCGATTAGGATCATTCGCCCTGAAACACATAACATATTTATCTCTTCTTTTGAAATTCTCAATCCTTCAAATTTTACTAACTCCTAAATTTTCAGAAATTTCGGGAGAGTCCCTCATGTAATTGGGCCTATCCACCTACCAGAGTAACACCAAAACAACTCCTAACAACACATCCACAATCCAACAAAATACTACAAGGTATATATCAATAACACCAATCTCAACATTACAAGCACTGTATTATCATAATGATATCAGGAAATGAAGCACATCATATGTATGCTCATCACCACATCTCTGGTCTTAAAATCTGTTCATAATTAATTCTAGCATCATCAATTAATCTCATATTAACCACCACCTCATTTCGAATTTTCACAATACTCACAATAGAATGTAAGGCATGAAGACCTCATGATTACTTACTCGGATTAATGAGTCACATTTAACACCACCTGGGCACTCACCTCATAAGCTAAAACTCAATGTTTACAGCACGAAAATGGCTGAATATGAACAGAAAAATATACAAGAATTATCAAACAAGCCTAACAGACATGACTCCCTATTAATACTATTATACGAATTAAATTTCACAAAGGAAAAATTTAAACTCATAAATAATTCACCACAAGGACCTCGTCCTTACATAACTTCCACCACGGCTTGCTGCCCGGTTTAAATATTTCACATCATGTATAAAATGCGAGGATCTCGTCCTCAACTCCGAATCATAAGT
This sequence comes from Nicotiana otophora, assembly GCA_000715115.1. Lineage (NCBI taxonomy): Eukaryota > Viridiplantae > Streptophyta > Magnoliopsida > Solanales > Solanaceae > Nicotiana > Nicotiana otophora. The sequence goes on from AWOL01S0038387.1 coordinate 23,931, forward strand.
ATTTTGCACATTGTGCCAACTGAAATTTTTAATTTCCTTTCTTTCATCTTTTCAATAAATATCGTAAACATTTTTCATAACACAAAACGAAACCTCATACCAGTAGGGAATATAATTCATAAAAAATTAGAATCAATTATTCAGACACACATTAAACTCACTGTAATGAATAATAAAAATTACTTTTGGACTTATAGCCCTCAATGGTGTACAGAAATAAAATAACAGACACAGGCTCACATCTTCAAATCTCCCAACAGGGATAAACATATAAGTGGCTCACAAATTTACGAAGCTCACCCATAAGTGGAGCATAATAAGAGGACTCACCTCAATATTCAGAACCGGATAAAAATAAGAAAAATATCCTTTTATAATAAAATCAGGACCGTACCTGTAACAACACCATATGGTGTTTTGTCCTCAGCTAAATCATAGTGATTAAATCAACGGGTCAGGCCTCGACCTCTTAAGCACTCACTACCCGCCTGTCCTCCACCTCTAGCTGACTGTGTACGCGGAGTATCTACTGGAATAAAGCTTGTAGCTGGAGTGTTCTGATGAAATTCACCCCTCCCAAGTCTGGGACAATCTCTCATGATAATCCTAGTATCACCACACTCATAAATACCCCTCTGAGGTTGCGGCTGCTCGTACTGAGTCTGTGTCGGATAACTGGAATAACCACTGTAAGAATCTCATGTCGGTGGGGCACTGTAAACTGGAGCACTCCGAGTAATCTGATATGTGGACTGAGGTGACCGACTGCTCGAGCCTCTGCTATAATGGGTTCTAGCTGAAGAGTAAAACCCACCGAATCCTCCAGACCTTCGAGACCTTTTGTCCTCCTTAGACTCCCTTTCCTCGCCTAAAACACCCTCAATATTCCTTGCAATCTCTACTACTTTTGAAATGGAGCATCAGTTTGCAACTCTCGAGCCATGCATATTTTTATATCATAATCGAGCCCCTCAATGAATCTGCAGACTCGCTCTCTGATTGTAGAAACCAAAATAGGTGCATGATGGGCTAACTCACTGAACCTGATAACATATTCTGACACTGTCATAGTGCCCTGACACAACCGTTCAAACTCTATGCGCCACACATCTCTGAAAGTCTGGGGAACAATCTCTTTCAAGAATATTTCCGAAAATTGAGCCCAAGTTGGTAGTGTGGCATCGGCTGGTCTACCTGCTTCATAGATTTTCCACCACCGATACGTTGTGCCTGACAGTTGAAATGTAGTAAAGTAAACTCCGCTCACCTCCACAATACCCATGGTATGGAGAATACAGTGACAATTTTCTAGAAATCTTGGGCATCCTCTGTAGCTGTGCCACTAAAAGTAGGTGGACTATACCTCTTAAACCTTTCAAGTCTCTTTTGTTCTTCTTCTGATTCCTCGGTCTTGACCTAAGGCCTAATCGGAATAATAGGTTGTACCGGTACTACACCCGAAACCTGACCAACGTGAATATGTTGCTCTGGAGTTGTGGTAGGAGTCTGAGCTACTCCCTCAATCTATGAAATATTTGGTGCAACAGAGATCAATCCCGCCTGAGTTAATGTACCAAACATACTCAGTAACTGTGCTAAAGTCTCCTGAAGTCTGGGAGTAACAACACGTGCTTCTGGTACCTGTCCCCCAACTGGAGCTACTAGTGGCTCCTCAACTGTTGTGCTGACAGGTGCTCTAGTCACAGCACGTGCCCTTCCTTTACATCTACCTCGGCCCCGACCTCTTGCAGCCCTAGCAGTATGTGCGGATGCCTTCTTAGCTAACCCAGTAGCATGTGTCCTCACCATCTGTGAGAGAATGGAGATACAAAGGTTCAAATTCCAAATTCAACAAATTCTGCACGACAGGAATGCAAGAAATGAAAATTTCCTAATAGTTCTGTAGCCTCACAAATATAAGTATAGACGTCTCTGTACCGATCCACAAGACTCTACTACACTCGTTCATGACTCGTAGAACATATGAACCAAGAGCTCTGAAACCAACTTGTCACGACCCAAAATTCCACCACAGGCGTCGTAATGGCACCTAGTCTCTAAGACTAGGTAAGCCGATTTCTATTACATTTTGAAGCTATTTTTTTTGAATTAAAATCTAACAGCGGAAATAATTACAATACACAACCTCCCAAGACTGGTAGTACTAAGTGACGAAATCTAACTGAATACATGAAATGATCACGAGGACCGAATATACAATACTGTTTGATTACAAATTAACAGTACAATGAAATGAAATGACTCCAAGGGGCTGTGACGGCCAAGCAGCTCTACCTTGAATCTTTATGATCGCGCTTTAACTCTGCTCAAGTCCGATAACTTCAATATCTGGCTCTGCACAAAAATGTGTAGAAGTGTAGTATGAGTACGCTACGGTCGGTACCCAGTAAGTATCAAGACTAACCTCAATGGAGTAGAGACAAGGTACAGTCAAGACACTCACTAGTCTAATAACCTGTGCAATATAATATACAAAATAATATAAAACAAATAGCAATAAAGGCAACATAAAACAACCAGTGATGTGCACAGTAAGACAATAAAATCACCATTAATATCATTCAATAATTGATAAATACATTTACACCCACTTAAATCAAGTTCTTCAACAAACTATCTTTCACACATAATTCTTAGGAATAAAACGATTTTCAAATATAATTTCCTCAAATAAACATCTTTCGAATATAAAATTCTTTCAATAAATATATTCAAATATAATTCTTTCATATAATACTTTTTGAATACAAATCCTTCCAATTAAATATTTTGAATATAATCCTTTCAATTAAAAGTCACCATGTGACACCTCATTTCAAATTCATAAAAATACGGGTCTCAGCCCATTTTTATATTTTTCGTAAACACGGGTCTCAACCCAATTTTAATGTTTCCACAGCACCTCGTGCCCATATAAAACCATCATATTTCACCGGCACCTCATTCCCTCATTTCATATCACAACTGCACGGACAACTCACGTGCTAAATATCATTATCATTTTATCACAACACATCGTGCCCACATTTCATAGCTCAATTGCACGGACAACTCACGTGCCAAATATCATTATCATTTCATCACAACACCTCGTGCCCATATTTCATATCTCAATTGCACGAACAATTCAGGTGTCAAATATCCTCATTATTTACTCACGGCACTTCGTGGCCACATTTCATTTTATAATTCGCCTGGCTATAGCCACATGCTCTCAATTTCAACATAAATCTAATTATTATCAATTTACCAACAATATGACAAATTGCACAAGGTATAAAATAAACACAATAAAAATCACAACATTACATAAAAATCATCAACACCACAACCCCACATCATCATATATCGTCCCTGACAATAGCCACCCTAATCGCTCCTATTGCTACCCTTATCACTCCTATAGCCACCCTTATCGCTCTGCCTAGGCAATATCAATAGCCACCATTATCGCTCCTATTGCCACCCTTATCACTCCTATAGCCACCCTTATCACTCCGCCTAGACAATATCAATAGCCACCCTTATCGCTCCGCCAAGACAATATTCCAACAAATACAACAACAGTGAAATGCCACCCTTATAACCACATAATATCAACGGTGAAATGCCACCCTTATCTCCCCAAAATAACAACTCACACAACACAACAATTTATACGGAAAATTATCATAGCAACATAACAAAAATCAATCCATATCACAATTTGCCCAATGGCCACAATCAAATTCCAAAACTACAACCAAGTCAATTAATTTCACAATAAATAGCCAAATGCTCCAAACAATGTGTACAAAACCCCAAAATAATCCAATAGATATAGAAATTACTCAACATAAAGCAAAGTCTTCATAAAAATTAAATTTTCAATAATTGTATAAACACTTCTTCTTAAGCTCATTTAATTAACTATTTGCAGAGGAAAAAATCCAAAATAAAATTAAATTCCAATAATTATCAAACAGTAAATTCACAAAATTTCATAATAATTAAATAACAATCGCATCACATTGTCATATAACAACAGAGTCAACAACGAGGATTTAGGCACGACAAGTAGATGATTAAATACATGCCAACAATTATCCAATTTACCACACAATATGCTCTAGACTTTAACTCAATAAAAATTGCATATATAAACCAAGTACGTACTCGTCACCTCACGTACTTGGTTTTCAATTACACAAATTGTACATAAGACTCAATGCCTAAGGAAAAGTTCCCCCACTCGAGGTTAAGAAAGACACTTACCTCTTTGAAGTTATGCCGATATTCCAAAATCGCCTTCTTGCTTGAATTGACCTTCGGACCGCTCGAATCTATCCAAATTAATTGTATAACCTCATGAAATTTATCGAAAATAATTCTGAATAATAATACGTCGACTTAAAATTTTATTCCAAAAGGTTAACAAAATGTCAACGCGGGACTCGCCTCTCGGAACCCGACATAATTTTCATGAAATCTGAACACCCATTCTGATAGGAGTTCAACCATACCAATTTTATCATATTCCAATAACAACTCGACTTCCAAATCTTAAAGTTTTATTTTTGGAAACTTTTACAAAATTCTTGATTTTTCTTCCTTAAATCTGAATTAAATGATGGATTCAAAGACATAATCATTGAAATTAATCAAAACTGGATAAGAATAACTTACCCCAAACACCCACGCAAGAATCTCTCCACAAATCGCCTTCTACCGAGCTCCAAATTTGATTTTGAGTTATGAACTCAAACTCCCATTTTTGGGACTTTTAATTCTGCCCAGATAAGCCTTCTTCGCGTTCACGACCATTGCTTGACATTCGCGAAGGCCAAAACCCAACTACCTCAAATCCTTTATCGCGTTCGCGACCTCCTCGTCGTGCTCGCGAAGGCCAACTGTTTCTGCCCCATCATTTCCTCTTCGCGTTCGCGAACTCCTCGTCGCGTTCGCAATGACCAGCTGGCCAACTCCTTCACGTTCGCGTTCCACTCTTCGTGTTCGTGAAGGACAAATGACCTCAGGCCCCAATCTTCCTTTCTTATTCGCCTTACCTTGGTCACGTTCGCGAAGGCTTGCCCAGTTCCTTCTTCGCGTTCGCGTCCCCTGCTTCGCGTTCGTGAAGGCCAAACCAACAGCCCCTCAAATTCCACTTTGCGAACGCGGGACTCCCTTCGCGTTCACGAAGAAGGAAACCATATGACAAAAAACAGCAGTTCAAAATAGAAGAAAATGGCCCGTAGCCCATCCGAAAACACCTGAGGCCCCCGGGACCCCGTTTAAACATACCAACAAGTTCCATAACCTATTACGGACTCGCTCGAGGTTTCAAATCACGTCAAATAATGCCGAAAATACAAATCGCACCACGAATCGAACTTATGAACTTCCAAAACTTCCAACTTTTAAAACTCATGCCGAAACCTATCAAACCAACAAGGAATGACGTCAAATTTTCCACGCCAGTCCCAAATAAACAGATTTGTTCCAACTCTCAGAATCGCATTCCGACGCCGATATCAAAAAGTCAACCTCCCGGTCAAACTTCTCAAAAATTTAACTTTCGCCATTTCAAGCCTTAATTGGCTATAGACCTCATATTCATAGTCCGTACATGCTCCTAGGTCCACAATTACCCAACGGAGCTAACAGAACCAACAAAACACTATTCTAGAGTCGTTTTCATACAGTTCTGACTACGGTCAAAATCCTAAGACTTAAGCTTCCGTCTCAGGGACTAAGTGTCCCAAATCACTCTGAATCATCCGTAAATCAAACTCGACCATATATATAGGTCATAATACATATTGTGAGGTTGTTCAAGACCTTAAGTCACTGAACTGGGTATAAATTCTTATAATGACAAGTCGGGTCGTTATAGTTCGTGTATGGGATCTCACCTTCATGAAGAAAGAATTGGGAGCTGGAGGAAAGCCTTCCAGTTCGTGAAAGGTAGGTCATATTTGCGGAGTGTCTGGCCAGGTGAGTATTCGCGTTCGCGTGGGTGATGTCATGTTCGCGGAGTGCACTGTTAGAAGAATCAGATTTTATACTTAGCGAATGTGAGGCATGTGTCGCGTTTGTGAAAAGTACCCCTGGTAGTACATTTAAGTGAAGATTTCGGGGTTTTTTACTCATTCGCTCATACTTTGAACCCTAGACTTGGTGGTGGGCTATTTTTGTTGGATATTTTCATACAATACTTTGGGGTAAATAATATTTTTTCTATTTATGGTATTATTTCAAGAATTTACATGTATTATTAATCTCTAAAACATGACATTTTGAGGTACATTTCAGAGTTTTCCTACAACTTAATATAGTGGAAATTGAGGTTTTTAACGATGATTTTGACTTGGATTTGAAAACCAAATACATATTTGGACTCGTAGCATTATAGGTAGTCAGAATCTACCCCTTGACTGGAGTTTTGATAATGTGGGCCTGAGTTGAATTTTGTTGACTTTTTCAAACAATTGATTAAAGATTGAAGCTTTATTGTGTGGAATTGATTCCTACAGTTGTTTTTGACGTTATTGAGTTATATTTGGCTAGATTCTAGCAGGTTGGAGGTGATTTCAAAGGGAAAGAAATTCTTAAAGTATTTATTTTTCTCGTTTGAGGTAAGTATCTTGCCTAATCTTGTTGTGAGGGAATACCACTTAGAATGTGGCCTTATTTGGCAGACTTGAATGTGTGAAAAAGTAACGTATAGGAGAGGTGATGAGCGTATATATGGGTGCTATGTATGATTTCAATCGAATTAAACTTTAGGATTCTATTATGCCTTGTTCGGACTGTGTACTTTCTATGGTTCATGTTTAATTATTTTTATTACAATGTGTGTTGCACCCTATTTTGCACTAGTAAAAATAAAATATAACTGATGGTTCATCTGAAGTTGATAGAAGAGAGCCGCCACCTAATATTTTAAGGTATATTAGGTCACCTGTGGGTTTAAAAAATCATTATCCTAATGGTCCTCTAACTAGTAAGATTTGGGTAAGGGTTCTAGTTATTCTAAGGGGAAGGTGTTAGGCTCCCCTCAAAATCTATCTGGGGTAGCCCCTTAGGTTTAGGCTATGTTGGAGGAAAGAAATGTCTATATTCTGCTTAGTCATATTTTTTAAAGTTTGTGAAAATACCCTAAAGTTCACTACTGAAGAGAATGAGCGTGTATGTATTTTGAAAAGAAATCATAAGTTTTTGGTTTTGTTAGAAATCTCCCTTTAAGATATGCATGCATATTTATTACTTTGCAAAAAATAAACTAGATACACTTTATTTTCGATAAAAAAATATTTTAAGAAATCTTTTAATTGAAAGAAAGTTATGTATTTTGAAAAATGTGGTTATTCATATATAACTTAGTAGAATAAGAGAACTATTTGAAAATATAACTTATAAATTTCAATTGAAACCTTGATTTTGAAACTCGTTGAGGCCCGTTGGTTTATAAACATTGGCTGTATTTGATTTTCTTTCTTGAAAATACCTTAGTAATTTTTCACAGTTCTGATTTTCTAAAGAGGATCTGTTTTGCATTTGAATCTGTCAAAGTCCAAACTTATCGAAAGTTGTTAGTGATAACGAGATAAAGTCTTTCATTTGTATCGAAAAATGAATTTGAAATTAATAAGTGACTGAATGTTAAAAGGTTTAAAGTGCAGAATTTCTGATTTTGATTCTTTTACATATGGGTGTTAGTTTTCCTACTTCTCTAAAGAAAACAAATATCAAAGATATCCAATAATAAAATTAATCATTCAGGGATACATGTATATGAGATAACAAATAGCAGCGAATAGAGTCAAAAAATAAATGAGGGAAAGAGGCTGGACTTTTGGCATTTTGGGTTTGGTAAGCTTAACCAGGCCCAATGATAAGGACTATGCGGCAGACTCCTATGCACAAAAGGGGAGTGGGTTGGACTAGATATTGGGCCTGAATTCCTAATGGAACTTAGTAGGCCCAAGTCGAGACATGCACACAAAAAAAAGAAGATCATTAGTGTTTATCAAATGTAAAATTAAATAAGATAGAAATTATGACAAAATAATAATAAAGAGCAAAAGAATACGATGAAACGGATTTCGTTTGTGTTAATTATATGAATATTAAATAGGAGTTAATGATTAAAGGCTTAGGGTAAATCCTTGTTCATGGATAAAATACCCTTGTAAACCTCTGACACTTCAGAGTTCACGAGGATCTCACGAACCCCGAGTAGTGCTTGTGTCAGAGAAGGGTACCTCATCCACAAACCAGGTTTCACACCAAAAATACCATTAACCACCTACTTCTAGTCTTCCTCAAAGACTTAAAGACAAACAATGGAACAACAGAGAAGTTTTATATTGTAGGGATATAAACAGCAGGCATAAGACTCATGATGAACCTTTTAAAATTTTAAACACACAGAGATTCCACAATGGTGAGAAAATCGTATTCTGCGGCACAGGGAACAAACAAACATTGACATCGAAAACTCATGTCAAGCATATGGCATAAGGATAGTACACTATAGTAGGTATAAGTCACCATCAGGACATAATCATACAAAATCACAGAATACAGGTAGTAGGCAGGCTTTATTACTCTTGTTTTTACGCTAAGAATTGTTAATAGGCAAGTAGTAAACACCTAGGAGTTTAGGTTGAGTCCCTACAGGAAATAGTCTATCTCGTATAAGACAATAGGTGATGGCATTCATTTTAACTTGACAAGGCAATCAGATCACAGTGAACCAACATTTTTACAGGTAAGCCATCATGACCCAAAAATCTCAACCCGTCGTGATGGCGCCTAACAGAGTTGCTAGGCGAACCAACAATCACATAACAGCTAAACATTAGAATAAACACATTTTAATAAACTCAACCGTAAAAATCTCATAAATATCTAATATAAATAACTGAAATACTACTACAACTACCCTAAAATCTGATGTTAATGAGTACATGAGCACTACTGTATATCAAAACATAAACCAAATCCCTAATACAATAGTCTGAATAATAGAACAATACTAAAACAAATAAGAAAAAGAGAGTCAAGATCTATGGACGTCAAAGCAACTACTATGAAATATCCAAGTAGGTACTAGAACGCATTTAGAAATCACCGCATCCATATGTATATGGATATGGACACGAAATGCAGAGTGTAGTTTAAGTAGAATCGACCCCATGTACTCAATAAGTAACAGAACTAACCTTGGGGTTGAAAGTAGTGACGAGCTCAGAAGAAGACAGTCTGAGTCCAATAATGACAATACAGGTATAATGATGGCAATAATAATAAACAACTCAAAGGAATGATCATAATCACTTTGTTCATGTTACCGAAATTTAGACATATTTTAAAATTCAACAATTAAAGTCCAAAACTGATAGGAACATGTCAATTACAGCTAGCATGAATAATGGTATATCTCTATGCCTACATGTAAGATATGCATGCCAAATGCCACTCAACACACACATAATCACTCAGTACTGTACGAATGCCTAGCAACAATGCCTCTCACCAAAGCACGTGTATATATCATTGTGGCAGCGCTCACTGCTGATATGTCAAACTCCGGAGGGAATACTCCTACCCAAGCACTAATATAAAACCAATAAGGCGTGCTGCAGTGTGTAATCCGATCCACATAATAATAATAATAATAATAATAATAATAATAATAATAATAATAATAATAATAATAATAATAATAATAATAATAATAATAATAATAATAATAATAATAATAATAATAATAATAATAATAATAATAATAATAATAATAATAATAATAATAATAATAATAATAATAATAATAATAATAATAATAATAATAATAATAATAATAATAATAATAATAATAATAATAATAATAATAATAATAATAATAATAATAATAATAATAATAATAATAATAATAATAATAATAATAATAATAATAATAATAATAATAATAATAATAATAATAATAATAATAATAATAATAATAATAATAATAATAATAATAATAATAATAATAATAATAATAATAATAATAATAATAATAATAATAATAATAATAATAATAATAATAATAATAATAATAATAATAATAATAATAATAATAATAATAATAATAATAATAATAATAATAATAATAATAATAATAATAATAATAATAATAATAATAATAATAATAATAATAATAATAATAATAATAATAATAATAATAATAATAATAATAATAATAATAATAATAATAATAATAATAATAATAATAATAATAATAATAATAATAATAATAATAATAATAATAATAATAATAATAATAATAATAATAATAATAATAATAATAATAATAATAATAATAATAATAATAATAATAATAATAATAATAATAATAATAATAATAATAATAATAATAATAATAATAATAATAATAATAATAATAATAATAATAATAATAATAATAATAATAATAATAATAATAATAATAATAATAATAATAATAATAATAATAATAATAATAATAATAATAATAATAATAATAATAATAATAATAATAATAATAATAATAATAATAATAATAATAATAATAATAATAATAATAATAATAATAATAATAATAATAATAATAATAATAATAATAATAATAATAATAATAATAATAATAATAATAATAATAATAATAATAATAATAATAATAATAATAATAATAATAATAATAATAATAATAATAATAATAATAATAATAATAATAATAATAATAATAATAATAATAATAATAATAATAATAATAATAATAATAATAATAATAATAATAATAATAATAATAATAATAATAATAATAATAATAATAATAATAATAATAATAATAATAATAATAATAATAATAATAATAATAATAATAATAATAATAATAATAATAATAATAATAATAATAATAATAATAATAATAATAATAATAAAGCCAATATGGCCTGCTGTAGCGTGCAACCCGATCCACAATAACACTCATAACTCGGCTCTCATGCCTACCTCAGTCATCAATATCTCAAGTCTCAATGGCTCACAATCTCGTACCACTCAGCCCAAACAATGATAACATGTGATGCAACAATGAGTGATAAACATAGACGGAGACATGATATGCAAATGAAGAATCATGATTGAGTATATGATTACAATTAAAGCATATAACTTAAAATAACATAAATAACCTCATTAGGTCTGAACCGAATAAGCCCATAGCCTAAACATGATTTCTAACCTGAATCATAGCTAACTACTCTAACAAGTAGGGATTACACAGATAAAAAAGATTTGATATCAACAAAATACAAACATCAACCTGAATCATGATTACCACAGTGCACGCCAACACGCCCATCTCCTAGCATGTGCGTCACCCCAATACAACATAATTAACACGTTTTTTCAGGGATACTTACCCTCAGTTCCAAATTTAAAAATGTTATTTACCTCAAAATACGTGAATCAATATTCCAACAAGCCCTTCCCATGCGTATCGGCCTCCAAACGACCCGAATCTAGTCACAAACAACTCAATATCAACAAATAATGTCGTAGGAAATAACTTCAAACAATAAAGTTTTGATCTTTATAACAATCAAAAAGTCAACCCCGGGCTTGCCCTTGGAACCCGACAAAATTTATAAATTTCGAACACCCATTAAATTACGAGTCTACCACACTAAAATCATCCAATTCCAAACTTAAATCAACCTTCAATTCTCCTTTTTTTTTTTTGAAACGTTTCTACAAAATCCCCAATTTCTCTACTCCAAATCACCAAATAGATAATAAAAACAATGATAGAATCATGATAAATAAACAAATTCGAGTTAAAAATACTTACCCCGATGCAAGACGTGAAAATTCCCTCCAAAATCACCCAAAACCAAGTTCTACGACTCAAAATATGATATAATAACTCTAACCCACGAAATGGGATTTAATATAGTTTGCCTAGTTATTTCTCTTACCAAACACGGAAGCTTCCTCGCGTTCGCAAAGCACAAAACACTCTAGCTTCCAAAACCTCCTATGCGAACGCGATGCTCAGGTTGCGAGCGCTATGCCTCACAGTGCTACGCCTACGCGAACGCATCCCCCTATCTGGGAATGCGAAGGCTTAAGGGCTGGTGCCCAACCCGGCCTCTCTGTTCTACACCAAAGTAGCTCCACTCTCGCAATCGCGATGCAGATCCCTTCTAAACCTTTACATATGCATTATATTCTTCGCGAACACGAAGAACAAAACAACCTGTCACCAAATAACACTATGCAAACGTGCCCACTATGTCGTGATAGCGAGGAAGGATACACCAGACATCAGATCAGAAGTTCCTCAATACCAAAATGAAGTTGAACTTGATCCGAATCACATCTGAGGCCCCCGAGACCGTATCCAAACATACAAACAAGTCCTAATACACAATATGAACTTAGTCGAAGCCACAAATCACATCGAACAATCACGAATTGCACCCAATTAAAGCCTGATGAAACTAAAGAGCTTCCAACTTCTAAAACCAATGCCGAACCAAATCAAATCAACTTCGAATGACCTCAAATTTAGCACAATAGTCCCAAATAATACAACAAACCGTTTCCAACTCTCGGAACCAAAATCTGAACCCGATACCAATAAAGCCAATTCTCGTTCAAACCTCTCAACCTTCCAAACCTTCAACTTGATAATTGAAGCAAAAATGACCTGTGGACTTCCATATCAATATTCGTACATACGCCCAAGTATAAAATCACCATACAAAACTATTGAAATAATCTAAACTCTATTCTGGAGTCGTCTACACAAAAGTCAGACTATGATCAACTCTTTCAACTTAAGCTTCCAACCTTGGGACTAAGTGTCCCAATTCACTCAAAAAGTTTCCCAAAATCAATCCAACCACTCCAGCAAATTCACATAACCGCAAATGAACGTAGAAGAAAATAAATAGGGGAACGGGGCTATAATATACTAAATGACCGGCTGGGTAGTTATATCCTCCCCCTCTTAAAATAATGTACGTCCTCGAACGAGTCTAGAATCATACTTGGAGTCTCAAATAGGTGTGGATATCTCCTTCTCATCTCTCACTCGGTCTCCTAAGTAGCTTCCTCAACTGGCTGGCCTCTCCACTGAACCTTCACCGAAGCTATATTCTTTGATCTTAACTTTCAAACCTTCCAATCCAAAATGGCCACCTGCTCCACATCATAAGTCAAATCCCCGTCTAACTAAACCGTGTTGAAATCGAAAACATGTGATAGGTCACCATAATACTTTCGGAGCATAAAACATGAAACACTGGGTGAACACCTGATAGACTAGGTGGGTGTGTACGCTACCGCTCTAATCCTCTAAAGCACCTCAAAAGGACCAATATATCAAGGGCTCAAATTGCCCTTCTTTCTGAACCCCATCATACCCTTCATGGGCGAAACTTTGAGTAAAACCTTTTACCCACCATATATGTGACATCATGAACCTTTCTATTAGCATAACTCATTTATCTGGACTGTGATGTACAAAGCCGATCCTGAATCAACTTGACTTTCTCCAAGGCATCGCGAACTAAATCAGTACCCAACAACCTAGCCTCTCCCGGCTCAAACCAACCAACTGGACAACGACACTGCTTTCAATATAAGGCCTCATAAGGAGCCATTTGACAACTCTACTTGTAGTTGTTGCTGTAGAAAAACTAGACAAGTGGTAAGAACTAATCCCATGAACCCCCAAAATCTATAACACAGGCGTGTAGAATATCCTCCAAGATCTGAATGGTGTGCTCAGACTACCCATCTTTTTGGGGGTGAAATGTTGTACTCAACTCAATCCGCATGCCTAAAGTTCGCTACACTACTCTCCAAAACTATGATGTAAATTACGTGCCCCGGTTAGAAATAATGGACACTGGCAAACCATGAAGATGAACAATCCCACATATATAGATCTAAGCCAACTGCTCTGAATAGTAGGTAGTCACAACCGGAATGAAGCGTAGGGACTTAGTCAACCAGTCCACAATCATCCAAATTGCGTCAAATTTCTTCAAAGTTCGCGTGATCCCAAAAATGAAGTCCATGGTAACAAGCTCCCATTTCCACTCAGGGATCTCAAGTATCTGAAGAAAACCGCCTGGCCTCTGATGCTATTACTTCACATTCTGATAGTTTAAGCACCTCGCCACATACTCTAATATATCTTTCTTAATTCTACTCCACCAATAGTGCTATCTCAAATCCTAATACATCTTCACAACATCCAGATTAATGGAATACCACGAACTGTGGACCTCCTTAAGAATCAACTCACGTAACCCATCTATATTGGGCACACAAATCTGACCCTGCATCCTTAACACTCCATCATCTCCAATAGAAACCTCTTGGCATCACCATGCTACATCGTGTCCTTAAGGACAAGCAAATAGGGGTCAAATACTGACGCACTCTAATGCGCTCATATAAAGAAGAATGAGAAACTACGCAAGCAAGAACCGAGAAACTACACAAGCAAGAACCTGGCGAGGCTCCAAAATATCTAACCTCACAAATTGATTGACCAAGGATTGAACATCATATGCAAACAGTCTCTCACCAACTGGAATATATACAAGGCTATCCATACTCTCAGCCTTTCTGCTAAAGGAATCGGTCACCATGTTGGCCTTCCGGGGATGATACAAAATTGTGATATCATAGTCTTTTAACAGCTCTAACCACCTTCACTGCCTCAAGTTGAGATCCTTTTGCTTAAACAAGTGTTGCAGACTCCGATAATCTGTGAATACCTCACAAGACACGCTGTAGAGATAGTATCTTCAAGTCATCAATGTGCGAACAATAGTTGCCGACTCAAGTTCATGAACATGGTAGTTCTTCTCATGGGGCTTCAACTAGCGTGAAGCATAAGCAATCATCTTACCCTCCTGCATTAAGACACACTCAATACCAATATGTGAAGCATTACAATAAATCGTATATGAACCTGATGCTGAAGGCAAAACTAGAACTGGAGTTGTGGTCAAGGCATCTTGAGCTTCTGAAATTTCTCCTCACACTCATCAGACCACCTGAATAGGGAACCCTTCTGGGTCAATCTAGTCAAAGGTGCATCAATGGATGAGAAATCCTCTACAAAGCGGGGATAATACCCTGCCAAACCAAGAAAACTCTGAATCTCAGTAGCTGAAGATGGTCTGGGCCAACTCTAAACTGCCTCAATATTCTTTGGATCTACATTGATCCCTTCACTAGACAACATATGGCCCAAGCTTCTTCTCCCTCATAGTCTGGAGTACAATCCTTAGATGCTGCTCATGCTCCTCCTAGCTGCGTGAGTACACCAATATATCATCAATGAATACTATGACGAAAGAATCAAGATACGACTGGAATACATTATTAATCAAGTGAATAAAGGTTGTTGGGGAATT
The DNA here is from genome assembly GCA_000715115.1 of Nicotiana otophora. NCBI lineage: Eukaryota > Viridiplantae > Streptophyta > Magnoliopsida > Solanales > Solanaceae > Nicotiana > Nicotiana otophora. The sequence continues at coordinate 39,401 of AWOL01S0038387.1, forward strand.
AATCAACCCAAAAGACATCACAAGAAACTCATAGTGACCATAGCGGGTCCTGAATGCCATCTTCAGAATATCCAAATCCCGAATTTTCAGCTGATGATACCAAACCTCAAATCAATCTTCAAAAACACTTTAGCCCTGAAGCTTGTCAAATAATTTATAAATACGCAGTAGTGGGTACTTGTTCTTAATTGTAACTATGTTCATTTGTCTATAATCAATATACATCCTCATAGTACCATCCTTCTTCTTAACATACATGACCGGTACAACCCAAGGCAACACACTAGGCATAATGAATTCCTTATCAAGTAGCTCCCGAAGTTCTTCCTTCAACTCTGCTGGTGCTATACGATATGGAGGAATAGAGATGGGTCGAGTGCCCGACACCAGGTCAATACCAAAATCAATATCCCTGTGGGGTGGCATGTCTGGCAAGTCTGCAGGAAACATATATGGAAAGTCTCTCACTACCAAAACTGACTCAACGGTATGCGTATCAGCACTAACATCCCTCAAAAAGGCAAAATATGCCAAACATCTCTTCTGAACCATCTGTTGAGCCTTCAAGTACAAAATCACTCTACAAGGAACATAATCTAGGGAACTTCTCCACTCTAACCTTGGCACCCCGGCATCGCTAATGTCAAGGTCTAGGCATAATAATCTAGAAGAGCGTGACACAACGACAACCAATATATGCCCAATATCACATCAAAATAAACCATGCTGAGTAGTAGAAGATTGACTCTCGTCTCATAACCCCAATAACCACCACACATGACTGATATATACAGTCCATAATAATAGAGTCACCCACGGGCGTAGATACATGAACATGCATAACTAAAGAAACACGAGGCATGTCCAAATAACAAGCAAAGTATGATGACACATATGAATAAATGGATCTAGGATTAAATAATACTGAAGCATCTCTGTGGCACACTGAAACATTACCTGTGATCACAACATCGAAAGCAACTGCCTCTAGCTTGGCGGCCTGACCACCACCTGATCGGCCTCCCCCTCTGGGATGACCTCAAACTGCCTGTGTCTCACCCCGGGCTAGCTGAGCAGGTGGTGTAGTAACTGGTGCAAAAGTAGTAGTCTGACCCCTCTACTGAACTGAACCTCCGGTAAGACGAGGGCAATACCTCCTCATATGCCCCAACTCTCCACACTCGAAGCAAACTCAATCCAAAGATGGCGGCAGGGCCTGAACTGGACCCCGAGAACTAGAATAGCCACTAAAAGAACCCGGTACTGACAAACCCTAAATTGATGGATCATGGTATGAACTCTGAGATGGGAGTGAACTGAATGATGACTGAATCAGACGAGTATTATATGAACCATGACTAGTTGATGCTCCACGATGAACCAGACGAGCCGTCTAAGCATGCCTGTAAGGTCGACCCTTGCTGTGATGTGATTAACCTCCAAATGAGGTACCACAGAAACCACTTGAACTACATGGCCTCTTTCCCTACCAATCCTCATGCTCAAGCCGATGAACCGACTCCAAGCTCCTAATAATGTTGACTACCTGGTCAAACCTAACAGATGGCTCAGCCTCTCGATCCAAACTGAAACATAGGCCATAGTTGAGGCCATCATTGACCCTCCTGATACTCTCCCTCTCTCTATATTAACCAACCACACTGCATGACGAGACAGATATGCAAACCTCATCTCATACTAAGTCACTGTTATACCCTATTGGAGTAGCTGCTCAAACTACCTATGCAGCTCCTCCCAGCTAGTTTGTGGGACAAACTTCTCTAAGAAGAGAACTGAGAACTCATGCCACGTAAGTGGTGCTACGTCGCCTGTCCTGCTCAACTCTTAGGCTTGCCACCATCTTTAGACTCCCTCTGTCAGCTGAAATGTAGTGAATGCAACCCCATTGGTCTCCGAAATACCCGTTGTGTGAAGGATCCGCTAGCACCTGTCTATAAAATCTTGAGCATCCTGTGACATTGCCCCACTAAACTCTAGATGCTTACTCCTCCCAAACCATTCCAGTCTCTTCTGCTCTTCATCACCGTAGGTAGGCCAACCTCAGCTCAAGTAGCAACAACCGGCTGGGTTGGTAGTACCCTCGGTGTCTAGAGTCCCTGAGCTATCTGCTCTAGAGTACGGGCGTTGGGAGTCTTGGCACCTCCTACGTCTTATGAAGTGGCTGGTGCAGCTGGAACTGAAACCGTCTGAGCCAGGCTCATGCACACGGTCAAAATTTGGGCCAAGGCCTCCTCAAGGCCTTGGATCACAATAGGCACTGTTGGTGCTTGAGCTGGTCCCACCAGCTCATTAACATCCCGTATATGCTTCTCAGCTGAAGCAGTTGGTGGCACCACATGTGCTGCTCTAGTTGTAGTACGAGATGCACCTCGACCTCTACCACAACCTTGGCCTAACTAGTGGTACTGGTGGTCATTTGCCTGATCGGTTGTACGTGTCTTCACAATATCAGAGAGAATAGAAGAGTAGAAGTTCAGATTTCAGAATTAACAAATCTGCACGACAAGAATACAAGAAAGTGATGTTTCCTAATGGTTCGGTAGCCTCTCGTAGATAAGTACAGAAGTCTTCGTACCGATCCGCAAGACTTTACTAAACCTTCTTATGACTCGTGATACCTAAGCAACCTAGGGCTCCGAGACAAACTTGTCAGGACCAAAAAATCCCAACATGTCATGATGGTGCCTAACACACTTGCTAGGCGAGCCGACCATCACATAATAGCTAAACATTTGAATAAATATGTTTTAATAAACTCAACCGTAGAAATCTCTTAAATATCTAATTCAAATAACTGAAATAATGCTACAACCACCCCAAGTGTCAACAAGTACATGAGCACTACTGAATATCAAAACATAAACCAAATCCTAATACAACCGTCTGAGTAATAGAACAGTACTTAAGAAAATAAGGAAAAGAGAGTCGAGGTCTATGGACGTCATAGAAGCTACCTTGAAATTTCCAATCAGGTACTAGCAATCACCATGTCCAGATGTACCTGGATATTCACACGAAGTACATAGTGTATTATGAGTAAAGTGACCCCATGTAATCAATAAGTAACGGAACTTATCTTGAGCTGAAAGCAGTGACGAGCACAGAAGAAGACAGTAAGAGTCCAATATAATGACAACACATGTATAATGATGGCAATAACAATAAACAACTTAGAGGAATTGTGATAATCAGCTCGTTCATGTTACAAAAATTGAGACATTCTTTCAAGTTCAACAATTAAAGCCCAACACTGATAGGAACATGTCAATTACAACTAGCAAGAGGAATGATACATCTCTATGCCTACATGTCATATATGCATGCCAAATGAATGATTTCACGATGATATTCCCAAGTACTCACATCTTAGAATACTCAATATGTCTGCCAAATGCACAGTCAAACACACACAATTACTCAACAATGTACGGGTTCTTGGCATCAATACCCCTTAGCAAAGCACGTGTATGTATCAATGTGTCTGCGCTCACTACTGGTATGTCAGACTTTGGAGAGCGGATCCTGCCCAAGTGCTAATATAAATCCAATAAGGCCGACTGCGGCGCGCAACCCGATCCATATAATAATAATAATAATAGTAATAATAATAATAATAATAATAATAATAATAATAATACAACAACAATAACAACAACAACAACAACAACAACAACCTAGTAAAATTTCATTAATGGGGTATGGGGAGAGTAGTGTGTACGCAGACCTTACCCCTACCCCAAAGGAGTAGAGAGGCTATTTCCGAAAGACCCTCGGCTCAAGAAAACAAAAATACAAAAGGACAAAAGGAGAAAATAATAATAATAATAATAATAATAATAATAATAATAATAAATAATAATAAAGCCAATATGGCCTATTGCAGCATGTATCCCGATCCACAATAATACTCAAAACTCGGCCCTTAGGCCCACCTCAGTCATCAATCTCTCAAGTCTCATAGGCTCACAATCTCATACCACTCAGTCCAAACAATGATAAAATATAATGTAATAGTGAATGATAAACAAATACTGAGATATGATATGCAAATGCAGAACCGTGACTGACTATGTAATTACAGTTAAAGCAGATAACTCAAAACAACAGAAATAACCTCACTAGGGCTCAACCGAATAAGCACATAGCCTAACCATGATTTCTAACATGAATCACAGCTCAACTACTCTAACAAGTAGGGATTACATGGATAAAACATGACTTGATATCAACACAGTACAAACATCAACTCGGATCATGATTACCACGGTGCACGCTCACACGTCCGTCACCTAGCATGTGTGTCACCCCAACACAAGTCAAATAACATATTTTTAAGGGATAATTACCCTTAATTTCTAGTTTAAAAATATTACTTACCTCAAAACTCCAGAATCAATACTCCAACAAGCCCTTTCCATGCGTCTCGGCCTCCAAATAACTCAAATCTAGTCACAAAGTACTCAATATCGACACATTATGTCGTAGGAAACAACTTCAAACAATAAAGTTTCGAACTTATCAAAATGAAAAAGTCAACCTAAAAAGTCAACGCTGAGCTTGCACCTTGGAACCCGACAAAAGTTACAAATTCCGACCACCCATTGGATTAGGAATCCAAACACACCAAAATCATCCAATTCCGACCTCAAATCAACCTTCAAATCTCCAATTTTCATATTTAAAAGTTTCTACAAAACAAGGATGGAATCATGTGATTGAACAAATTTGAGTCAAAAACACTTACCCCGATCCAAGATGTGAAAATCCCTACCAAATTCGCCCATAATCGAGCTCTAAAACTCAAAATATGATATAATAACTCTAACCATCGAAATGGGATTTAATATAGTCTGCCCCGTTATTCCTCTTCGCGAACGTAGAAGTTTCCTCGCATTAGCGAAGCACAAAACACACCAGCTGCCAATAGCTCTTGCGGGAATGCGATGCCCTGGTCACGAGTGCGATGCCTCATAGTGCTATGCCTATGCAAATGCGCCCTCCTATCCGCGAATGTGAAGGCTTAAGGCCTGGTGCCGAAGCCGGCCTCTCTCTCCTACGAGAAAGCAGCTCCACTCTCACGATCGTAATGAACAACTCTTCTAAACCTTGGCGAACACGTCACCTTCTTCACATATGCAAAGAAAAAAAATTCCTGCCACTGAATAACACTACGCAAATGTTACCACTATGTCACGATCGCGAAGAAGGATACACCAGACATTAGATCAATAGTTCCTAAGGACCAAAATAAAGCTGAACTTGATCCGAATTACACCTGAGATCCTCGGGACCCCATGCAAACATACTAACAGGTCCTAATGAAACTAAATAACATCAAACAATATCGAAATCACAAATCACACCCCAATTCAAGCCTAAAGAAACTAATGAGCTTCCAACTTCTAAAACCAATGCCAAACCATATCAAATCAACTCCGAATGACCTCAAATTTTGCACACTAGTCCCAAATGACACAACAGATCTATTTCAAATCTCAAAACAATATCCTAACCCAATATCGATACTTCCAAACCTTCAACTTTCCAACTTTCGTCAATTCAAGCCAAAATGACCTACGGACCTCCAAATCAATATCCGGACATATGCCCAAGTCAAAATTACCATACGAAGTTATTAGAATCAGAAAAACTCCATTCTAGAGTCGTCTACATAAAAGACAAACTTCGGTCAACTCTTTCAACTTAAGCTCCCAATTCACTCCAAAATTTTCTCGAAACCAATCCAACCACCCCGGAAAGTCACATAACTACAAATGAATATAAAAGAAGAAATAAATAGGGGAAAAGGGCTACAATACACAAAATGACTAGCCGGTTCATTACACAGGCAGGTTTACTAGTATGGCATACCAGCAAATCTCAACACATGATTTATATATAAGTTAATACGACAAACATGTGAGAATAAGGATAATGCAAAGTCATAGTTAAATCTAACAGGTAGAGTCATGAGAACAGATCAGTATAGAATCAGGAATAAGTCTTTGACAAGAAATATTCACAAACTTAAACCAAATACATCATTTTGGCTATGTCAGAATCATGGCATGGAAAAGCTAACTTATAAGGGTGAACATGCAGTCTTTCAAGTCGAAAGTCATAGGATAGTTTATGAACATAACAAAGATTTACCTGGCAGAGGTAGACTCAAGTGCACGGTCATTAATGTAGTAGCAAGAGTCTCACAAAAAGGATCAAATAGTCATGAGATGGTAAGTATTAAGCTCACTACAGGGATCAAAACAGTCTTCCTAACACCATTAGCAAGGTGCATAACATGGTTTCTTTACTTACCAACTCTTCGCAAATCACACAAGGATCATTTTGTTACCACTACATATGCATGTTGCTAATTAGAGCCAAACAGACTAATATGGAGATATGAAGTAAACTAACAACAGAATATTATAAGTATCAGGTTGGCTTAATGTGGCAAGTACTACCAGTGTTCAAAGAAGCTTATAAGCCATGATTTTATTACAACCTCAAGGTTAACAGAACAGAGTACATACAACATTATCAGTATAAGATATAAATCAATTAATCAGGAAGCTCAATAAGGTCTTAAGGGTAACAATAGTATAGATACATGGATTGCTAAGGGTGTAGAAAAAATAGGATACCAGCAATTGACCTATTTAAATAAACCTATTAAAGGAGACATGTGAAACATAACATGAACTAGATACGGTATCCATTTATAGTATCAAAACAGAGATAGAAGTGGGAGAATCAAGTAGTCTGGAGGTGCAGAAACACTAAGAAAAGGAACATGATTCAACTAGCTTAGCTAACATGATGAACCTTATACGGTTGTTAATTTACTATCATAGGCCAGCTATGCACAAAATCAACATGGATATTACTTTAAATAGCCATATAGGCTTAGCCACAAGAACATCATTTAGTATAGAAGCATTATTTATTAATCAGATGATAAGAATAAAATTCGGCAACATAGGTTTGATAACAATACAATATAACTTGATCAAGAAATCCCTTATTCAATAGTGAAAATAGTATATATAAGACAAGTCATGATAAATATAGTTTAATATCTAGCACAAACAATTAGAGAATCAACTAGGAAACACATAACTAAACGGTTAATTCAAAGTAAAAGGGGTCAGTATGTACTAACCTTCTATAGAGCAGCAAACCAAGTAGAGGTAATTCAACATCCGTTTAAGGATCTAAACTCAAGACCAACAGCAGTTGAACTCACATCGAAAAATGAAAGAGAAAGGAAACACAAAAAATAGTATTATTGGACTAGCGAGAAAACCTCAAATTTTCTTTTCTTTCCTTTTGTGTTTCTGATAGTATTAGATGTCTGTTAGGTGAGGACATTGAGTGTCCCTTTTATAGTGGCATTCAAGCCTTATGATTTCAGTCAAATTGTAAATCGATAGTTGAAGGTGACGATAGTCGGATGATAACAACAATATAGGTAAAATTGGGGAAGAATAGAGGGGAAAAGTAACACGGATTTACCTGGGCACGAGGAGATGGCCATTGAAGCCGAAGATCCATCAGACAAATCCCCAATGTCCACAGGTCACTGCATTTGACCTCTGTACAAAGAATAATGATAGTGAAGTCTAAGACACGATCATGCATACCATGAATTTGAAAGAACAAATGGAGAACAGATGGTTCTCAGTAGCAAGTATCAATATGATTCATGGATGTAGGGGACAGATTGAGTGATTTGGGGTTTGCATTTGTGACCTTGCACAAATTTGTACAAGGATTTGTGACTGACGAGGTCAGATGGAATTAGAGAAAAGAGAGAGATTTGGGAAAGAGAGAATTTGGGCTGTTGGATCATTTGATCAACGACCCTGATATCTCAGAGTGTAAGAATTAAATAAAGTTTAATTATGAGAAAAAGGGACGACTATTGGATATTTGTCATCCAACGGTTGGAATGAGATCTGACAAGGGCTTCGAAATAAACGAAAAATGGAGATTAATTATGGACCATTGATACATTGGATCAACGGTCCAGATTCGTTTGTGCTTCTTTTGTGAGTATAGAATATAAGTGTTGTGGCATTTGTTAATTGGCTCAGATGAGGCGACACATATCGCCAACATAGGATAGAGGAGGTGTGTATAGACCGGGTCAAGGGTTTGGGCTCGTGTGTTTTGGGATAATACAGCTGAAATGGCCTTTAGCACATAGACACATTGAGTTTAATTGGTTAACTACAATTGTAGCCTTTTGAGCTTTTAACCATTTTAAAAATTAACTTAATTAATTCTAATTTAATGTGATAAAATATAATTATCAAATATATTATAAATTACTATAACTAATCATTTATTTATTAAAATACTTCATTTATTGAATTGTGAAACTAATTTTGATTAATTAAAGTAATAAAAATTTTATAATTATAAATCAAAGACTAACTAATTAAATTAATTGTAAAACTTGTTTATTAAATCATAACGGTTATTCTAATAATTCAAAATAGTAAGAGTAATTTATTTAACAATTTTTAATATCAAATTGCTATTAATTCAATAATATTAATTATTATTATCTATTATAGTTTTAGACAAATAGGTATTATTGATTAGAAAATATTTTACCATGTTTATTTTAGTTAATAAGCATAACTAATTTAATTTTTAAAAGGAGGTCAAAATTGATCATCAACATCGTGAACTTCTTGAATCATATTAGAGACCATGTAAAGACTTTGATATCATGTTTGATCACGATACTCATTATTGTATGGCGTCGTCACGATCCAAAATTCAACTAGTCGTGATGGCACCTAACCCAACCCTCTAGGTATGCCATTATCCATAAACACAATCCAAATGAGATTAATAGGAAATAAATAATGAAATAACTGAATTATTATACAATAACACAAGGACTGATAGTACAAGTCATGAGCTTCTTAGACTTAGAGTTACCAAATTAATACGAAAATGATACAATATTTGTTTGAAATGTTCATAAACAGAATCTCAAATCTAGAACTACCAAGAACAAGTGGTAGCGGTAACTGGGACGCATGTACATCTTTAATGCCAGCTCTCGCCATTAACAGCAGCATAAACTCCAAGATCTGCACGCAAGGTGCAGAAGTTTAGTATGAGTACAACTGAACCCATGTACTCTATAAGTAACAAACCTAACCTCAGGTTAAAAGTAGTGACGAGCTCAGAAAATGGCCAGAGTTCAACACTGATAGCCAATAACAACTCGAAATAATATAATGAAGGCAGTAAAAGTAATAACTCAAAAGATATTATGCTCAACTTGTTCGCATTTACAGAAAAGTGGACATGCTTTTAAGGTATAATAGTAATATCCAAATCTTTCACCGAAATCACTAAAATATGAGTATATCAAAAAACTGTGATTTTCCCAAAATTTCAACAACAGATAAAATATTTCATTACGAGATAATATGAAGAAAGTACATCTTTATGCCTACATGTCCATATGCATATCAAGTCATCAATTATCATATACCGTATATCATAAGGAATATACAATTCTATGCCTACATATCAAATGTACATGTCAAATCATGAATGTCACAACATCGTCTAGCATGAGGATAAATGCATCTATATGCCTACATGCCAAGTATGCATGTCAAATGAATGATTTCACATTGATATTCCCAAGTACTCTCACACTTAAACATACTCAAGTTGTCTGTCTCAAATGCCCATTTAATCACACACATACACAATAACTCAGCACTGCACGGGTGCCTGGCTTATAAGCCCCTCACGAAAGTATGTGTATATATATATCACTGTACCTGCGCTCACTGCTGGTATGTCAGACTTTGGAGGGGCGGATCCTACCCAAGCACTAATCAAAAGCATATAAGGCTGGATGTGGCGTGCATCCCAATCTATAATAATAAGCCAATAAGGCATGCTGCAGCATGTAGCCCGATCAACAATAATAATAGTAATGAAGGCAATATGACTTGTTGCGGCATGCAACCCGATCCACAATAACACTCTCAACACAGCTCTAAGGCCCACCCGAGACATCAACCTATCAAGTCTCAAGGGCTCACAAACTCATACCACTTTGCCCAATAACTCCAAATATGGTAAACAGTGATAACGTGTGATGTAACGATGAATTATGAATAGAAACTGAGATATGATATGCAAATAAAGCATCATGACTGAGTGTATAAATACAGTTAAATCAGATAACCCACAACAACAGAAAGAGTCTCATCAAGTCTCAATCAAGTAGCCACATAGCCTAAATATGATTTTTAACATGAATCCTAGCTTAGATAATATAACAAGTAGGAAAAACACGGATACAAACAAGACATGATAGCAACATAGTCCAAAAGTCAACCCGAATCATGATTTCCCCGGTGCACGCCCACACGCCCGTCACCTAGCATGTGCGCCACCCCAACACATCACAAATAACATGGTTGCTAGGGATAATTACCCTTAATTCTAAGTTTAGAAAAGTTACTTACCTCAAACAAGCCAAATCAAATACTGAGCAACACAAACAATACTCTAGAAATGCCATCCCACGCGTATCAACCTCCCAACCGATCAAAGGTAGCCAAAATAAACTCAAAAACATCAAATAATGCCATAGGAGACAAACTCAATCGATAAAGGTCGAATCTTTAATCAAAAAATCTAGTTAACCAAAAAGTCAAACATATGCACGTATCTCGGAATATGATAAACAAATAAAATCTGACAACCCATTCAATTAAGAGTCCAACCGTACTAATTTCACTCAAATTCGACTCCGAATCCATATTTAAAACTCAAAATTTCAATTTAGGACAGTTTAGACAAAAACCTCTATTTTCTCTTTAAAATTCATAATCCAAATGCGAAAATCGGAGATAGATTCTCAAATATAATCAAAATCGAGAACACTTACCACAATCTAAATTGGAAAATTTTCCTCCAAAATTGACCAAATCTGAGCTCCAAAACCATGTGAGAAAAAGTCACTAAATTTCGAAACAAGTAAAATAACATAGCAGCTGTTATAACTCGAATCAGATCCTAGATTACCCCTAAATTCATATTTGATAATCCCAACATAATCCTTGGGAGATTACACATAAGATAGCCATTTGAATCACCCTGTTTTGCTTTAAAATTAGGGAGATATTGAATCACCCTATTTTGCTTTAAAATTAGGGAGATATGATGTTGTAAAGTTTTAAAGAAAGTCTGAAAGTTTACGGGACAAATTACATTTTCGTAATTATTTTACACCAGAAAAATCAGCAACAAAAGAATCTTCGTTTTAGCACCCAAAACTCATTCGGAACCTCACGTACACAAACCATTTATGCATTTCAATCATACAATACGCTACGAATCTGCTCGAGCACTCAAACCACCGAAAATAGGCCATCTTGACCCGATATTGACAATGGTCAAACTCCAAATACTTAACTTAACTAGTTGCTCAACCAATGATGCAAAACACACCCGAGCCCCTCGAGAACACATCCATTCATACAAACAAGTACAAATACATTATCTAAACTTATCCAAAGGCTTAAAACATATACGGGAACATCATAACAAAGAATCGAGCTCAAATGGAATGTAATTTCTCTTAAGTTATTAAATCTTCATTCTTTCAAAAGAGTGTCTGAATCACACTTAAACACTTAAGATTACTTCCAAATTTTGCGCACAAGTTCAATTCAACTATATAGACATATCCAAAATCTCGGAACACCAATTGGAGTCCAATAATATCAAAGTCAACTCTTGGTCAAACTTATGAATTCTTAAGTTCTTTAAATTGCCAACTTTCTTCAAATAGTGTTGAATCCATCTAGGAACTTCCAAAATCGAATTCAAATATAGGCACAAGTTCCAAATCATCATAAGAACCTATCAGAACCATAAAAACTTCATTTTGAGTTTGCTTACCCAAAAGTCAAATCTTTGTCAACTCTTCTAACTTAAAGCTTCCTAATTGAGAGTCATTCTTCCAAATCAATCTCGAATCACTTGAAAATTAAAACCGACCGTACACACAAGTCATAATACATCATACGAAGATACTCAAAGTCTCAAACCACCGAACAAAACAATAAATCTCAAACATTCGTCCTCTCCCACTTAAACATACGTTCGTCCTCGAACGTTTCAAGAGTTGTTCCAAAGCCATCAAATCACTGTATAAACTCACCTTACATATGCCCGTGGGTAATCCCATGTCACCCCAATCCATATAAGCCTGATCACACAACTAACCAAAGATCTTCACTTCAACGTTAGTCCATAAATCTTATAATCAAATCCCTAATCTTCAAAATCCATTACAAGACCTGATTCTCACACCTATACACTGTATAAGTCTGAACAGGATGAAATACGCCATAACCACAACCGAAAAGGTAATCACATGGTATACCACATAGCTAAGATACTTATAGAAATAAATTCTGACCACCACAACTGCTTAATAACAAATCCAGTCCCGGTAAAAACCTTATATTGAACCTTAGCACAGTGCCAATGATGACAAGAACACGCAGAAACTCATAACGAAGGAGCAATCAACCATTCAATACCCCAAGAACCATCTCGCTCAAATTTTGCCACATGACCCAAACAACACACATCATGTGTGTAAATGGTCAATAATCTCACAACCCATTGTAGCATTGAAGAGCAATACATGGAATCCGACAAACACGAATAAGATCAACTTTTACTGATAAGACATCCTCATTAGGCATACTAATGGGCCCCCGAATCAGTTCTGCTTATCCACAAATAGATAAATAATCCCCCAAGAGTCCACAATAACCTGACCATAACACATACCATTAACTGTCTAACTTTGGCCAAATCTTTATAGTCCACAACCAAGGGATAGTCCACCACTAAGACTCCTAGTCTCCAAATCACAGGAATACAAAAGGATCACCATATCTGATCCCATATCCACCACTCGAATGCCTAACTCATCTTTCATATCCGATCATCCCACGAGAAATACTTTCATAATTCTTTCGTTCCACATAGCAAAATCTAAACATCAGCAGTCGATCAACCAGGCGAGTACTGCAAGACCAATGAAGCATCCGTAAGACAAAACTCAATACGCCTTCTGAAATGCGTACCCTTCTCAAGTAATACCAATTAGAACTAGAATTCATCTAAACATCTGAGATCATCCATGCTGTCTAAATTTCAAGGCTTTCCCTTCAAAATAGAACCGCAACCTTGTACATGTAAACCTTGATCCCACATGCTGCACCACGTCTATCATGCCATTATATGAAAAGTACGAGAATCTCATTAACAACTCTGAATCACAAGCAGGATACATACCCCATCAACCAAAATCCTTCCACTTGATCCAATCCTAGAGAAAATCACAACACCCAACGCATCCTCATACCGGTAGAAATACCCATCTTAAACCGTGGTAGAAATCATCGAGAACTCTTGGAAAACCATTAGCACAAGTCCAAGTAATTAGAAACGAATCCCCTACTTCAACCAAGTCATGCAGGTCTCCAGATCAAGAGTAATAACATAAAACACCAGCATAGCCTTACCACATCATAAGAACCCAAAGAACCTATTATATCCATTATCGTGTCTATCCAACCCACTACCAAGTTGTCATAATTCTCCTAGTTCCTTCATAATTTGCTTCAAGTTAACACTTGTACCTACCTGAACACCATGATCCTTGCCAAAATCTTATCACAAGAGACCTTAACCTGAAACCATGTCGTCCTGAAGCTCATAAGCCACCGTATTCCTTTTTAACCACTCAAAATACCGTATCCGAGATACTCACTCTAAAGTGACCTTATGTGAATATGAAGTTTTTTTCTTAATTTCTCTGATACTGAAATGTAGAATCCATAATGATACAGAAATACTATGCATACTGACACCATCCTATGCAAACCCCAAATCTTAGCCATATACAAATTCGGAACATTCTTAAATGCCACATATGAATCTTGAACTCTTTATAACCTTATCGAGAGTCATCCATCCTATTCCAATCTCAAATGTACTGCCCAAACGAGTCGTATGACTTGTTCTCTATTAACATACCAACGCCCCAAGAAGTAATCCATACATCTAGGAAACCGAGTGAATCCTTTTTCTTAGTATATTACATCCATCACGATCAGCAAACCTAAATCATTCCAAGACTTCCATATATCCATAAGATGTATTACATCATGCATCCAGAAATTTCCTTACCCGAGTCATCCTCAAAACCAACTTCTTCAAGTCATAATTGATCCTTAAATATGCCTTAGATCGAACCTAGTACAACACATAACCATTCACTCTGATTATTGATAACAGACTCCCCCACTTGGCTCGAAGCCATATGACATGATATCTGATATCCCACAATACACTTATTCCATAACTGCCATAATCTTGTACTGTAATTCCACATAATCCTTCATAAACCCACGTAGCACTAATCATAAAATACATCTAATCATATATTAAACTCATATGTATCCCCATGACAGTCAACACAACTTCCCCAAGTGATCCAAACTCAAATTGCAACACATATAACCCACCGGTAAGAGAAACACTCTCCATAGAAACATCATAGGGATCATACAAGCTCAAATTGGCACCTCCTTACGTCCAACCATAGTCACAACCACTATGTGTTCAATAAATCTACCTGAGTCTAAGTTTCTCAACAAAAGATAAGAATTACTTCACCCCACACATGAACAGCATGAAAGATCCCTCAACGCGCTCATAACTTGGGACTGTACAACACAACAAGACATATGTCAAGCACCCAATAGCCCTTTCCACATCCCAAGCAACCACTTCACACCACATCCAAACCATCTGAACTCATACTGTAGTCACTCATACTTATCACATAGCCATCCGACCACTCGTCGAGCCATAAGTTCTACTCCCAAGGATACTACAAGATATATAAGTCCAAAAGCACATGTGCACCCAAGTGGAACTATAGAGCCGAAGCTACAGTCAAAACCCAGCCTCAAGTATTCCAGACTGGCCTATCAATCAAAACACAGAAAGAACATCTCGCACCCCATCCATGGAATCACAAGTCGTCGGTGCATAGCCGATACCGAGCGCTCATATAACATACGAGTGAGTGGAAGGAATTCAAAGAGATATGCTTCAAACTGAATCAATGTAGCACGATAAGGAAAGAAAGATAGGATTTATGTCCTAAATGACATATAGCCTCTCAAATATAGGTATGGATGCCATCATGCCGATCCACAAGACTCTACTAGACACTTGATCATGACTCATAGAACCTGTGAACCTAGAGCTCTGATACCAACTTGTCACGATAGAAAATTTGACAAGTCGTGAAACCGAACCCGCTGGGAAAGCCAATTATCCATAAACACAATCCAAATGAGATTAACAAGAAATTAATAATAAAATAACTAAATTCTTATACAATAACCCAAGGACATGTAGTACAAGTCATGAGCTTTTTAGACTTAGAGTTACAAAACTAATAGGAAAAAGATACAACATTTGTTTGAAATGTTCATAAATAGAATCTCAAATCTAGAACTACCAAGAACGGGTGGTAATGGTAACTGGAATGAAGGTACATATTCAATGCCAGCTCCCACCATTAACAACAACATCAGCTCCAAGATCTGTACGCAAGGTGCAAAAGTGTAGTATGAGTACAACCGACCTTATGTACTCAATAAATAACAAACCTAACCTCAGGTTTAAAGCAGTGACGAGCTCGAAAAACGGTCAGATCCCAACACCAATAGCCAATAACAACTCGTAAAATAATGAAGGAAATAATAGTAAAAAATTAGACATGCTTTCCAGGTATAACAGTAAAGTCCAAATCTTTCACCGAAACACAAAATATGAGTATATCAGAAAACTGTGATTTTTCCCAATTTTGCAACGACAGATAACACATTACATTACCATCTAGCATGAGGAAAGTACATCTTTATGCCTACATGTTAATATGCATGTCAAGTAATCAATTATCATATACCATATAGCATAAGGAATATACATCTCTATGCCTACATATCAAATCATGACTGTCACAGTACTGTCTAGCATGAGGAAAAATGCATCTCTATGCCTACATGCAAAGTATGCATGTCAAATGAATGATTTCACAGTGATATTCCCAGGTACTCTTACCCTCAAACATACTCAAGTTTTCTGTCTCTAATGCCCATTTCATCACACACACACATACACATAATCACCCAACATTGTATGGGTGCCTGGCTCATAAGCCCCTCACAAAAGCACATGTATATATATCATTGTGCATACTCTCACTGCTAGTATGTTAGAATCTGGCGGGGCACATCCTGTCCAAGCATTAATCAAAAGCCTATAAGGTCTGCTGTGGCGTGCAACCCGATCCACAATAATAATAAGCCAATAAGGCATGCTGCGGTGTGCAGCCCAATCCACAATAACACTCTCAACACAACTCTAAGTCCTACCTCCGTCATCAACCTTTCAAGTCTCAAGGGATCACAATCTCACACCACTCAGCCCAACGACTCCACATATGGTAAATCAATGATAACATGTGATATAATGATGAATGATGAACAAAGACTAAGATATAATATGCAAATGATGAATCATGACTGAGTGTATAATTACAGTTAAATCAGATAACCCACAATAACAAATATAGTCTCATCAAGTCTCAATCAAGTAGCCACATAGCCTAAATATGATATCTATCATGACTCCTAGCTCAATTAATCTAACAAGTAGGAAAAATATGGATATAACAAGACATGATAGCAACATAGTCCAAAAGTCAACCTAGATCATGATTTCCCCTGTACACGCCCATACACCCATCACCTAGCATGTGCACCACCCCAACACATCACAAATAACATGGTTCCTCGGGATAATTACCCTGAATTCTATGTTTAGAAAAATTACTTACCTCGAACAATCCAAATCAAATACCGTGCCAAGCCAAACAATACTCTAGAAATTCCATCCCACACATATCAACCTCTGAACAGCTTTTTCTCTTAAACATTCATAATCCAAATGCCAAAATAGGAGATATATTCATGAAATATAATGAAAACTTAGTAAAAACAATACTTACCCCAATATATATTGGGAACATCGACTCCAAAATCACCCAAATCTGAGCTCCAAAACCATGTGAGCAAAAGTGACTAAATTCCGGAACATGTAGAATAAAGCAACAACTGTTATAGCACGAATCAAATATTATATTACCCCGAAACTCACATTTGATAAGTCCAACATAATTCTTGTAAAATTACACACAAGATAGACTTTTGAATCAGTCAATTTGGCCTTAAAATGAGGGAGATATGACGCTTTGATGTTTTAAAGGAAGTCTTAAAATTAAGGGACAAAAATGACATTTTCGTCATTATTTTATACTAGAAAATCAGCAACAAAAGAATCTTCGTTTTAGCACCCAAAACTCATTCGGAACCTCCCGGACACAAACCATATATGTATTTCAGTCATAAAACATGATACAAACCTTCTCGCACACTCAAAACACAGAAAAGAGGTCATCTTGACCTGATATTGACTATGGTCAAACTCCAAATCCATAGCTTAACACGTTTCTCAACCAATAATGCAAAACACACCCGACCCCTCGGGACCCTATCCAATCATACCAATAAGTAAAAATACATTTTTTAAACTTATCCAAAGTCTCAAAACATCCACGGGAACATCATAGCAAAGAATCGAGGCTCAAACAGAAAAGCATTTCTTGTAAGTTATTAAATCTTCATTCTTTCAAAAACGTATCTGAATCACACTTAAACACTTCGAATTACTTCTAAATTTAGCAAACAAGTTCAATTAAACTATATAGACCTATCTAAAGTCTCGGAACACCAATTGGAGTCCAATAATATCAAAGTCAACTCTTGGTCAAGCTTATGAACTCTTAAGTTTTTTAAATTGCCAACTTTCTACAAATAGTGGTTAATCCTTTTAGGAATCTCCAAAATCGATTCCGAACATACACACTAGTCCAAAATCATCATACGAACCTATCAGAACCATAAAAATGTGATTCCAAGTTTATTTACCCAAAAGTCAAATCTTAGTCAACTCTTCCAACTTAAAGCTTCCAAATTAAGAGTCATTCTTCCATATCAATCCCGAATCACTCAAAATTAAAACCGACCATACATGCTAGTCATAATATATCATATGAAGATACTCAAAGTCTCAAATCACTAAACCAAATAATATAGCTCGAATTGACTGGTCGGGTCATTAAAGGCGTACACGCCTAATCAGAGTTATAGTTTTACACTTCATTCATGCATACACCTTAGCATGCTATTTTTCTTAGTCCATGGGTATGTGATTTGATATCCGTTGTCCATATTCATGTAGTTTTGTATAGTTTATCTATGTAGTGGAATGGATTGAGAGCATTTGAGTTATCCGTGTGGATGTTATGATTATGACACATGAGTTTTCTGTGTAGCGTGTGGATAAGGATCCATCCCCTAGGTTAGTCCTCTCATATTTTTCCTTGATGACGTATATGCAGATTATGTAAACTAATCAGTGTTTTGGATTTGTGTATCTCCTTTATATACAAGCTCCTTGGATGTATACATGTTTATTTACTGCGTATCTTCTCTATGTTGCTAGATTTGGAATGTCTACATGCCTTTTATGCCTATTTTCTCTATATGTTGATTTAATTGATGGAATGATTCACAGTAAATATCTTCTCTATGTGTCAAATATGTGTTACTTGACTTGTTATTCTTGCATATCTTCTCTATATGCTGATATGTAAGCTTGATTATGATGTTTGTGAAACTTTTCTCTATGTGTAGCATTGATCTTTTTTGTACCTTATGCTTAGATTTCGGCACTGATTATGTGTACATATATATCCATGAATTGTACCGTTTTGATAGTAAATATCACTGACCACTCTCGCCACTTCCTCGCTGATGTTAACCATGATACTTACTGAGTATATGGGGTTGGTTGTACTCATACTACACTCTGTACTTAATTGTGTTGATCCAGGAGTTAGACCCAGCTGAGCATTGAGAGTTGCAGCTATTGTTGTGGAGAGTGAAGGTAGAGCTATATCCTGAATCCAGTCCCTGGCGTCTCTTTCTATACTTTCATTATTGTTATTATTCCAAACAATGTATTGTATTAGCACACTTGTATTCAAATATTAGAGCTCATGGCTTAGTGTTACCATATTTTGGAGAGTTACTATATTGATTGGCATTTATCTAAAGTGTATCTGACTTTCAGACTTATTTATTCTATAATTGTTATTATTGTTTGCTATTAATTTATAATTGACTTGCCTAGCAAGTAAGTTAGATGACATCACAAATGGTGGTGGTTTTTGGATTGTGACAGCTGGGTATGAGAGCCCTAGGTTTCTTAGGTTTCATGAGTCATGAGTAAGTTCAGTAGAGTCTTGCGGATTGGTACAGATACATTTGTACTTATCTTCGAAAGGCTACAAGGCTATTAGAAAAACTTCTCATTATTTCATTCTCTATCGTGGGGATTTGTTTATTCTGAACTTTGAATTTTTGATTATCTATTCTCTCAAGATGGTGAGGATACGTTCTTCTAGAGTAGTTGAGCAGGAAACACTACCCAAGGCCAGAGCCGTGTGAGGCCGAGGTCAAGGTAGTGGTAGGGGTGGAGCATGTACCGTAGTTAGGGGCCCTACTAGATCAGCCACTGTGGAGCCACCAGTAGCTCCCATTGAGGAGCAGATTCCTGAACATGTTGAGCTAGTGGGACCATCTCAGGCACTTGAGGGACCTATTTCTGAACCTGGAGTCCAAGAGAGTTTGGCTCATTTTCTAACCGTGTATGCTAGTTTGACTCATGAGGGTATGATCCCACTTGCACCAACTACCTCCCATGCTAGGAAAGTAGCCAAGACTCCCATCGCACGCACAACAGAGATGCTGGATCATGGTTATCAGACACCGAGGGTTTAGCTAGTTCAATCAGTCATTGCAGTTTAGCCTGATCAGTGTCACCTGGTTCTATGTAGTGTGGGTCTAGTGGACTGAAACATGGTTGATTTTATAACTTTTCACCTAGCAGGGCCAGCTAACATATGGTGGCAGACCAATGAGTTGAGTAGGCCAGGTGGCGTAGCACCACTAACATGGTCTCAGTTATCAGTTCTTTTCTTGGAGAAGTTTATTCTACATGCTCGCAGGGTATAACCATGACTCAGTATGAGAAGAGGTTCACGGAGCAGGCACGTCATGCTGTGTTATTGATACCTATTGTTTTGGTCATGTTTAGACCATGCTATAATTGTATATTATATTTTACAATTTTGAGATAAATCATACTTGCAATAAGATATATCTCTATTAATTAAAGGAAATTGGACTTAATTCTGTGTTGATTGTGAGTTGGCTTACTTAGCAAGTACGGCTAGGCATCATCATGGTTTGAGATGGGATTTTGGGTCGTAAAAATTGTTATCAGAGTTCTAGGTTCATATAGGTCTCAAAGTCACAAGCAAGTCTATTAGTATTGTGGATCGGCACAGAGACATCTGTACTTATCTTCGAGCGGCTATGTGATGTTAGGAAGTTTCCCTTCCTTAATTCCTTATAGTGAGACTTTATCTTTGCTTGAATCTTATATCTTAATTTCTTCCCTACTCATTGTACGTGATGTTGACTACTTGTTATTATTTGAGATCCGGTCATTATTGCGCCCTATTTTGTACATGTCAAAACAAGATTCAACTTGTGGTATATTAGGTTACCTATGTGTTTGTAAGATTATTATTCTAATAATCTACTAACCTGTGAGGTTTGGGAAAGGGTTCTAGTTATTCTAAGGGGAAGGTGTTAGGCATCCCTTTAAATCTACTTGAGGTAGCTCCTTAAACTTAGGCTAGATTCATGGAAAAGAATGTCTATACTCTGCATAGTTAGGTGCTTGACGTCTGTAGTATAGTTTAAGTCTAACAATCTACCATTTTGAAAAGAGGGTTTTGTATGTACTTTGAAATGAGTTATAGGATTTTAAGGCTTTAGAATCTATGAAAAACTCCTTTGGAAATATTTATGCTTACAAAGTTGAGAAAATCTTGTGAAGGACCTCTATATTTAGAAAAAAAGTTTAATGTTTTATATTTTTTTTGCAAAACTGTGGCTACTCACATATAACTTGGTGAAATGAAAGACTACTAGAAAATATACCATAGATTGGGATGGGTATACCTCCCTTGCAAATCGATTTCAATCGGAGTTTGTATTTTTGAAACTCATTGAGGTTTGCTTAGTTTGCAATCCGGCTATGTTTGGTTTTGTTCTTGAAAATTGGATTTATAACTATCCTTTGTGATTCTGATCGTTTCAAAGAGAATTCGTTTCGCCTTTTGAACCCGTTCGAGTCCAAACTTACTAAAAATGGTTAGTGATAGCATGGCAAAGTCTTTCATTTGTTAAGAAAATAAGTGATCAAACTATAAAAGTGTCAAAGCGAACATAATTTTAGATTCTTTTACCTATGTGCCTTGGTTTACCTATGTCTGCTAAACAATCAAAGCATCAAATAATATCCAATAGAACATTAGTGTCAAAACATATAAACAAAATGATAAAATAACAATAATTATCGTCTAAAAATGAGAGGGGGAAAAAGGGTTGGACTCTTAATATTAGGCTGATGAATATTTAGGTCTAGTAGATTATTATATGGAGCAGCAGACTCCATTGAGCAAAAAGGCATCCCAGACTAGAACTTGGGCATGCGTTTCAAGGAACTCAACATGCCCAGTTTAAACATGCATACGGACAAAATAAGAAGATAATTAGTGGAAATAAATATAAAGCATAACAAGATTAAAATAACAAATAAGAATAAAGCTAAATAATGCAGTGAATCCAATCTCATTTGTGTTAATCTTCTGAGGATTAATAAGAGTCAATGACCAAAAGCTTAAAGTAAAATCTTATTCATGAAAAACATCCCCCTTTGGACCCCTGGCACTTCAGTGTTGTCACGACCCAAACAAACCCCTGTCGTGATAGCACCTATCGTAGAACTAGGCAAGCCGACTCATTTCCAAAACAAACAGATATTTTCATTTCAAAGATAATTTCAATGTTATTTAACACAAAAACCTTCGTAAAGGAGTTCCAATCACAATAAAAGTGCGGAAGGAAAAGCCAGACATCGGGGTGTCACTAGTCATGAGCATCTATAACAATCTGTCTAACAATATCAAGGCTAACTCAGCTTGGAAAATAGCTAAATACAACTAGAGGAAGATAAGAGTGAGAAGAGAAGTGGCTGTGATCGCCAAACAGATACCTTGCTATCTCCAAGAAAATCTGTAATCGGAACACTCAATAACCACTACCGTATCCAGCTACACCTGAATCTGCACACAAAGTGCAGGGAGTAACGTGAGTACGATAACTCAGTAAGTAACTAAAATAAATAAAGACTGAGCAGTAGTGACGAGCAATAAAGAATATAACGTTCATATCATGAAATCTCAGAAAAATACAACGTGCTTTAAAAATCAGTGTTTAAATCAAATCAACTCGTTTAAACCCGGTTCCAGTAAAAATCATTTAAAGATATGTTTCCAATAGTTTTTAAAACAAAGGCTCAATGCAAAGGTGAGAAAAAATAATGAAATCATAAACATCCCCTCGGGCAAAACATCACTCATATACAACCCCTCAAGCAAACCTCACAGTCACTAGTGCCACTCGGGCATACCTCACAATCACTCTTGCCACTCAGGCATACCTCACAATCACGCATGCATCCCAGGCACTCGGCACTCGCACTCAGTAGGTACCTGCGCTCACTGGGGGGGTATACAGACTCCGGAGGAGCTCCTTCAGCCCAAGCAGTATAATCTGCACGGACAACTTACGTGCTGCACAGACAACTCACGTGCTATAATAATAAAGTATGCTGCAGTCGAGCATCCCAGATCCACACTCATCCTCACAATCAGGCCCTCTGCCGCACTCAGTCATAAACATCTCATGCCACTCGGGCATTTCAGTAAAATATGGCATTCGGCCCAAAACATATATATGCATCAAAATAGAGTCATAAAACTGAGTTATGCGGTAAACAAGTATAAACATGACTGAGCATAAATCTTCAATCGAAAACAATAAGAGGATAGTAAGAGAAAGCCCCTAAGGGTCCAAACAGTACTGGCGCAAGGCCCAAACATAGCATTCAGCTCAATTTACAGAAATTATTTCTTAAACATATAAGTATCATATAGTTTCAACAAAGTATGAAACTTTACAGTTTCTACGAGACGGACCAAGTTACAATCTCCAACAGTGCACGTCCACACACCCATCACCTAGCATGTGCGTCACTAAAAATAGTAGAATGATAAAACAATCTGGGGTTTCATACACTCAGGACTAGATTTACAATCGTTACTTACCTCAAACCGGTCAAATCTCTACTCCACAATGCTCTTGCCTCTGGACTCGGTCTCCAAATGCTCCAAATCTATTCGCAATCAGTACAATACAATCAATATATGCTAATGGAATGAATTCCACAATAAAAGCTTCAAAATTAGACGAAAACCCAAAATTGGCTCAAACCCGCCCCCCAGGCCCATGTCTTAAAATCCGACAAAATTCACAAAACTAGTAAGTCATTCACTCACGAGTCTAACCATACCAAATTCATCCAAATCCGACATCGTTTAGTCCTTCAAATCCTTAAATTACTCTCCAACAATTCCAAGCCCTAAGCCCTCATTTTCACTAATTACATGATTAAACAACAAACAAATCACCATATATACGAGTATTAGGGATCAAGCAACTTACCTCACTGATAGACCTTGAATCACCCTTCAAAAATCACTCCAAAAGCTCCAAAACCCGAATTGAAAATGGTGGAAATGAACCAAATTCGCGAAGGGTCCTATTAATGGTTTCTGCCCAGGTTTTTCGCACATGCGAGCTCGTTTTCCGCGCCTGTGAGACCGCACATACGGTCAAGGCGCCGCATCCATCAACTCCACTTAATTTCCCCAGCTTCCGCAATTACTCTCCAGGCCTCGCACATGCGGGCTTGCAGGTGCGGCCAAATCTTTCGCGCCTGTGCTCAAGGCTTGGCCTCATATTTTTCGCATCTGCGCAGCAAATTCTCGCGCCAGCTAAAGCGCACCTGCACGTTCATACTCCGATTCTGCGGAAACTGACCAACTCTCTTTCCTTCGCATCTGCGCACCTTCACTCCGTGCCTGCAACCTCGCACATGCGACTCCCCCTTCCGCAGGTACGAAAATAGCAGAAGCAGCAGCTGCAGCTGCAAAATTCCAACTTCGACAAATTCGTTAACCACCCGGAATCACCCCGAGGCCCTCAGGACCTCAACCAAAAATACCAACAAGTCATATATCAACATACCAACTTAGTAGAATATTCGAATCACTCAAAACAACATCAAATCATAAAATTACCCTCAGATTCAAGCCTAAGAACTAAATTTTTCAAATTCGGCAACCGATTCCGAAACCAACCAAACCATGTCCGAATGACCTCATATTTTGCACACACGTCAAAAATGACACTATGAACCTACTCCAACTTCTTGAATTCAATTCCGACCCCGATGCCAAATTTTCCACTACCGACCGAAATTGCCAAATTTTTAATTTTGCCAATTCAAGCCTAATTTTATCACGGACCTCCAAATCATATTCCGGACGCACTCCTAAGTCCAAAATTGCCTAACAGAGCTAACTTAACAATCAGAATTCAAATCCGAGATCGTTTACACATAGGTCAATATCCAGTTGACTTTTCCAACTTAAGTTTCTACTTAAGAGACTAAGTGTCTCAATTCACTCTGAAACCACTCCGGTCCCGAACGAATTGGATATAACATAATATAGCTGAATAACACAAAAAGAAGTAGAAATGGGGAAAACGGGGCTATAACCCTCGAAATGACCTGTCGGGTCGTTACATCCTCCCCTTCTGAAATATCCGTTCGTCCTCGAACAGGTCTGGAAATATACTTGGAGTCTCGAATAGGCGTGGATATCTGCTCCGTATCTCCCGTTCGGTCTCCCAGGTGGCCTCCTCCATAGGCTGACATCTCCATTGCACCTTCACTGAAGCTATATCCATTGACCTCAACCTTCGAACCTGCCGATACAAAATAGACACCGGCTCTACATCGTAAGTCATATCACCCTCCAACTGAACCGTTCTGAAATCCAAAACATGGGACGGATCTCCAATATACTTCCGTAGAATGGAAACATTAAACACTGGATGCACACTCGACATGCTGGGTGGCAAGGCAAGCTTATAATCCACCTCCCCTATCCTTTGAAGCACCTCAAAAGGCCCAATGTACCGGGGGCTCAACTTGCCCCTCTTTCGAAACCTCATAACACCCTTCATGGGTTATACCTTCAGCAAAACCTTCTCCTCAACCATAAAAGACACATCACGGACCTTCCTATCCACGTAGCTCTTCTGCCTAGACTGCGCCGTGCAAAGCTGCTTCTGAATCAATTTCACCTTATCTAATGTGTCCCGGACCAAGTCTATACCTAAAAGCCTAGCCTCATCTAGATTAAACCATCCAACCAGAGATCTATACCTCCTCCCATATAAAGCCTCGTACGGAGCCATCTAAAGACTCAACTGATAACTGTTGTTATATGCAAACTCCGCGAGTGGCAGAAACTGGTCCCATGAACCCCCAAAGTCAATGACACAAGCACGCAACATGTCCTCCAATATCTGAATAGTGCGCTCGGACTGCCCGTCCGTCTGAGGGTGAAAAGTTTTGCTCAACTCAACCTGAGTACCCAACTCACTGCACGGCCCTCCAAAACTGTGATGTGAACTGAGTACCCCTATCTTAAATGATGGAAATTGTGATACCATGCAGGCGAACGATCTCTCAAAATGTAAATCGCAGCCAACCACTCTGAAGAGTAAGTAGTACCAACTGGAATGAAGTGCGCGAACTTGGTCAGCCGGTCCACAATAACTCAAATAGCGTCGAACTTCCTCTAAGTCCGTGGGATCCCAACTACAAAGTCCATGGTACTCCGCTCCCACTTCCACTCTGGGATCTCTAATCTCTGAAGCAAGCCAACCGGTCTCTGATTCTCATACTTAACCTGTTGATAGTTGAGACACTGAGCCACAAACCTAACTATATCCTTCTTCATCCGCCTCCACCAATAGTGCTGCCTCAAATCCTGGTACTTCTTCGATGCACCTGGATGGATAGAATACCGCGAGCTGTGGGCCTCTTCAAGAATCAACTCTCGAAGCCCATCTACATTAGGCACACATATCCGGCCCTACATTCGCAGCACGCCATCTTCACCAATAGTCTCATCCCTAGCATCACCTCTCTGAACCCCGTCCTGAATGTCATGACCAAAAACTAACCCCTGTCGTGACGGCGCCTATCGTGGAACTAGGCAAGCCGACTCATTTCCAAAACAAACCGACATTTTCATTTTAAAGATAATTTCAAGGTTATTTGACATAAAACCTCCATTAAAAGAGTTCAAATCAAAGAAAAATAGAAGTGCAGAAAATAAAAGCCTGACATCTGGGTGTCACTAGTCATGAGCATCTGCTACAATCTGTATAACAATACCAAGGCAAACTCAGCCCAGAAAATAGCTAAATACAACTAGAGGAAGATAAGAGGGAGAAGAGCAGGGGCTGCGATCGCCAAACAGCCACCTTGCTATCCCCAAGAAACATTTGCAACCAGAACACTCAATAACCTCTACCGTGTGCAGCTACACCTAAATCTGCACACAAGGTGCAGGGAGTAACGTTAGTACGCCAAATCTGTAAGTAACAATAATAAATAAAGACTAAGCAGTAGTGACGAGCAATAAAGCATATAACTTTCATATCAGGAAATCTCAATAAAATACCACATACTTTTAAAAATCAGAATTTGATCTATATTGATCACTGAAGTCTGCAGTATCTGTTAAAGCAGAAGGATCTTAATTTGCGTTAGCAGAGATGGTTGGAGTTTCTTAAGGACTATGATATCACTATTTTGTACCATCCGAGGAAGGCCAATGTGGTGGCCGATGCTTTGAGTCGCCGGGCAGAGAGTTTGGGGAGTTCAGCATATCTTAAAGCACCAGAGAGACCTTTGGCATTGGATGTTCAGGCCTTAGCGGTCCATCTTGTCATATTGGATATTTCGGAGCCTAGTCGGGTATTGTCTTGTGTGGTCTCAGAGTACACCAGGATGTCATCAATGAATACAATGACGAATGAGTCCAAATAGGGTTGGAATACACTGTTCATCAAATGCATGAACGTTGCTGGAGCATTGGTCAGCCCAAAAGACATCACCAAGAACTCATAGTGGCCATATCGTGTCCAGAAAGCTATCTTAAGAATATCTGAATCCCGAATCTTCAGCTGGTGATAACCGGACCTCAAATCAATCTTGGAGAGCACCCTCACTCCCTGAAGCTGGTTGAATAAATCATCAATACAAGGCAAAGGATACTTGTTCTTGACTGTGACCTTGTACAACTGCCTTTAATCAATACACATTCCCATGGAACCATCCTTCTTTTTCACAAATAGAACTGGTGCACTCCAAGGTGACACACTAGGCCGAATAAACCCCTTATCAAGGAGTTCCTGAAGTTATTCTTTCAATTCTTTCAACTCTGTCAGTTCCATACGATACAGTGGAATAGAAATGGGTTGAATGCCCAGCGCTAAATCAATACCAAAGTCAATATCCCTGTCATGCAGCATGCCCGGCAGGTCTGCAGGAAACACATCTGGAAAATCACGTACCACTGGAACAGAATCAATGGCAGGAGTCTCTGCACTAACATCCCTCATAAAATCCAAATAAGATAGGCAACCCTTCTCGACCATGCGCTGAGCTTTCAAATATGAAATCACCTTACTTGGTACATAATCTACCGAACCGCTCCACTCAACCCTTGGAATTCCTGACATAGTCAACGTTACCATCTTAGAGTGACAATCTAGAACAGCATGACATGGAGATAACCAATCCATACCCAATATCACATCAAAGTTGAATATGCTGAGCAACAAAAGGTCCACTTAGGTCTCCAGACCCCTAAGAGTCACCACACATGACCGATATATGCGGTCTACAATAATAGTATCGCCCACAGGAGTAGATACATGTACAGATGAAACTAAAGACTCACGGGGCATATCCAAAAAATCGGAAAAATACGAGGAAACATATGAATACGTGGAACCAGGGTCACATAATATTGAGGCATCTCTGTGGCAAACTGAGACAATACCTGTAATCATAACATCTGAAGCAATAGCAACTGGTTTGGCAGGGAGGGCATAGAAACGGGCCTAGCCGCCCTCTGATCTGCCTCCCCCTCTATGGTGACCCCTAACTGACTGACCTACACCCCGAGTTGACTGGGCGGGTGGTGAGGTAACTGGTGCTGAAGTCGGAGGCTGACTCCTATGCTGAGATAGACCTCCATGACGATGAGTACACTGCCTCCACATAAGCCCAAGCTCCTCACACTCAAAATAACTCCCTAGTGATGGCGGCGGAAACTGAAGGGAATGCCTAGCACCGGGATGACTAGTAGAAGAACCTGGCATGGAAGAGCCCTGAACAGGTGGAGTACGGGACAAACTCTGAACTGGGAGGTCACTAAGTGATGAGTGGCCCTGATGAAAACTGTGAGAACCCTGGCCAGATGATGCACCCATATGAAATGGTCGAGCTGACTGAGCTTGTCTGAAATGATGACCTCTACCGTGCTAGAACTGACCCCCTAAAGGAGCACCACTAAATCCACCCTGACCAAGAGGCCTCTTTGCCTCCCCCTCAACCTTCTCCTGACCGCGAATCATCTCAATCTGTCGAGCAATGTTGACAACCTCATCAATATAGCACCCGAAATCCTCTCTCTGGTCATGAGAAACTGTAGCTGATAAGTGAGTCCATCAATAAACCTCATGATCCTCTCCCTGTCCGTGGGAACCAACCAGATCGCATGATGGGCCAACTCGGAGAACCGCATATCATACTGTGTCACAGACATATCACCCTGGTGAAGCTTCTCAAACTGTCTGCGCAGCTCCTCTCTGCGGGATCGAGGCGCAAACTTCTTCAAAAATACCACAGAGAAATGCTGCCAAGTAAGGGGAGCTGCGCCAACAGGCCTACACCTCTCGTACATCTCCCACCATCTGAGTGCAGCCCCACAAAACTGAAAGGTAGTGAATGAGACCCCACAAGTCTCCATGATACCTGAAGTATGGAGTATCCTCTTATACCTGTCCAGAAAGTCCTGAGCATCCTCTCTCTCTGTGCCACTAAAAGGTGGTGGATAGAGTCTCCCAAACCTCTCCAATATACGCTGATCATCCTCAGGCATAGCGGGAACCACAT
The DNA here is from genome assembly GCA_000715115.1 of Nicotiana otophora. Classification (NCBI taxonomy): domain Eukaryota; kingdom Viridiplantae; phylum Streptophyta; class Magnoliopsida; order Solanales; family Solanaceae; genus Nicotiana; species Nicotiana otophora. The sequence goes on from AWOL01S0038387.1 coordinate 68,945, forward strand.
ATTCCTTAGCAACTGCAACCGGTTGGGCTGGTGGTGCATCCAGTATCTAAAGTCCCTAAATAACCTGCTCGGGTGTGCGAGCGACGGGAGTCTGAGTGCCTCCCCTGGCCTGAGAAGTGGTTGCGGTCGTCAAAATAAAGACCGCCGGAGCAAGGCCGGTACACGCTGTCAGAATCTAAGCTAGGGCCTCCTGAAGTCCTGAAATCACAATAGCCATAGGTGGTGCCAGAGCTGGTGCATCAACAACTGGAACCTGGTCCTGATCTGGGACAAGCGGTAGATCTGCAGGTACTGCTGCAACTGTTGTATGGGTTGTACCTATGCCCCTACTATGGCCTCTACCGCGGCCTCGGCCCTGGCTGGTGGTACTGGTGTCTGGCCCTCCTGACTGGTAGCACGAGTCCTCACCATCTATGAGAGAATGAAACAACAGATGTTTAGTTACTAGAATCAACAGATTTGCACGACAAACATTCAAGAATGTGGAGTTTCCTAAAGGTTCTGTAGCTTCTCGAAGATAAGTACAGACATCTCCGTACTGATCTGCAAGACTCTACTAAAACCTCTCGTGACTCGTGAGACCTATGTAACCCAGGCTCTGATACCAATCTGTCATGACCCAAACTAACCCCTATCATGATGGCGCCTATCGTAGAACTAGGAAAGCCGACTAATTTCCAAAACAAACTGATATTGTCATTTCAAAGAAAATTTCAATGTTATTTAACACAAAAACCATCGTAAAGGAGTTCCAATCACAATAAAAGTGCGAAGGGAAAAGCCCGACATCGGGATGTCACTAGTCATGAGCATCTACAACAATCTGTCTAACAACGTCAAGGCTAACTCAGCCTGGAAAATAGCTAAATACAACTAGAGGAAGATAAGAGGGAGAAGAGCAGGGGTGCGATCGCCAGGCAGCTACCTAGATATCCCCAGAAAAATGTGCAATTAGAACAATCAACAACCGCTACTGTGTCCAGCTACACCTTGATATGCACACAAGGTGTAGGGAGTAACGTGAGTATGCCAACTCAGTAAGTAACAATAATAATTAAAGACTGAGCAGTAGTGACGAGCAGTAAAGCATATAACATTCATATAAGGAAATCTTAGTAAAATACCACATGCTTTTAAAATCAGGATTTGAATCAAAATATCTCGTTTAAACCGAGTTCAACTAAAAATCATTTAAAGATATTTTTCATATGGTTTCAAATAGAGGAAAAATGCAAAGTTGAGCAAAAATGATGAAATTAAAAACAGCCCCTTGTGCAAGACATCACTCATATACAACCCCTCGGGAAAACCTCACAGTCACTCATGCCACTCGGGCATACCACACAATCACTCTTGCCACTCGGCCATACCTTAAAATCTCTCTTGCCACTCGGCCATACCTTACAATCACTCATGCCTCCTAGTTACTCAGCACTCGGCACTCGCACTTAGTAGGTACTTACGCTCACTGGGGGTGTGTACAGACTCCGAAGGGGCTCCTTCAGCCCAAGCGCTATAATCTTCACGGACAACTCACGTGCTATAATAATAAAGTATGATGCAGGCGGGCAGCCCCGATCCACACCCATCCTCACAATTAGGCTCTCAGCCGATATCAAACATGCTGTGGCGCGCAGCCCGATCCCATAAATATCCTCACAAATCAGGCCCTCGGCCTCACTCAGTCATAAACCTCTCAAGCCACTCGGGTATTTCAGTAAAGCAGGGCATTCGGCCTAAAATATTTATATGCATCAAAATAGAGTCATAAAACTGAGTTATGTAGTAAACAAGTATAACCATGATTAAGTATAGATTTTCAATCGAAAACAATGAGAGGATAGAAAGAAAAGGCCCCTAAGGGTCTAAACAACAATGGCACAAGGCCCAAACATGGCATTCAACCCAATTTACAGAAACTTTTTCTAAAACATATAAGTATCATATAGTTTCAACAAAGTAAGCAACTTTACAGTTGCTACGGGATGGACCAAGTCACAATCCCCAATAGTGCATGCCCACACGCCCGTCACCTAGAATGTGCGTCACCAAAAATAGTAGAATGATACAAAATCCTGGGTTTCGTACCCTCAGGACTAGATTTACAATCGTTACTTACCTCAAACCGGTCAAATCTCTACCCCGCAATGCTCTTGTCTCTGGACTCGGCCTCCAAAGGCTCCACATCTATTCACAGTCAGTACAATACCATCAATATATTCTAATGGAATGAATTTCAATGGAAAAGTTACAAAAATAGACCAAAACCCGAAATTGGCTCAAACCCGGCCCCCGGGCCCACATCTCAAAATCCGACAAAATTCACAAAACTAGAAAGCTCATTCACTCACGGATCTAACCATACAAAATTAATCAAAATCCAACATCATGTAGTCCTTCAAATCCTTAAATTACTCTCCAAACATTCCAAGCCCTAACTCCTCATTTTCATTAATTACATGATTAAACAACGGTAAATCACCATATATACGAGTGTTAGGGCTCAAGAAACTTACCTCACTGATAGCCCTTGAATCACCCATCAAAATTCACTCCAAAAACCAACTTGAAAATGGTGTAAATGAACCTAATTCGCGAAGGGTTCTATTTATGGTTTCTGCCCAGGTTTGTCGCACCTGCGGGCTCTTTCTCCGCGCATGAGATACCGCACCTACGGTCAAGGCGCCTCATCCGCGAACTCCACTTAAATCCCCGTCTTCCTCACCTGCGCTCCAGGCCTCGCACATGCGGGCTCGCAAGTGCGGACAAATCCTTCGCGCCTGCGCTCCAGCCATGGCCTCACATTTTTCTGCATCTGCGCAGCAAATTCTCGTGCCTGCGCAAGCGCACCTGCGCGCTCACACTCTGCTTCTGCAAAGCCTGCCCAGTATTCCCCTTTCCGCATCTGTGCCCCAGGTTTCGCACCTACGCAACCTGCCTAGCCCAGCATTGCCCGCACCTGCGAACTCCTCATGCACACCAGTGGCCTTGCACCTGCGACTCTTTCTTCTGCAGGTGCGAAAATAGCAGTAGCAGCAACTTCAGCTGCATATTCCAACTTCGACAAATCCGTTAACCACCCGGAATCACCCCGAGGCCCTCGGGACCTCAACAAAAATACCAACAAGTCATATATCAACATACAAACTTTGTCAAACCTTAAGAGACTAAGTGTCTCAATTTACTCTGAAACCACTCCGGTCCCGAACCAACTAGCCCGACATAACATAATATAATTGAATAATACAAAAAGAAGTAGAAATGGGAAAAGTAGGGCTATAACTCTCAAAACGGCTGGCCGGATCGTTATAAGTGTTCACAGGGGTCTCACGGACCCCGAGCAGTGCTTGTGTCAGGGAAGGACATCTTAACTACAAATCGGATTTCACACCAAAATACCCTTAGACACCCACACTTACTCTTCCTCAAAGTTTTACACACAAATGAGGCGTCAACATAGTAGTTAACATGAAAGCAGTAGTGAAGACAGAAGTTGAGATACAGAGAATTTCAACTAAACTATATGGAACATCCTCATTAGGGTGCAAGGATATGAACAGTTCATAATCAATCACAATATTTAAATTAGGATCAGAACCTAAAATATAAAGGCAAACCACTACAAGTGGACTTAGATGGTCCAGTAGTATCAATGACCTTAGGCTTGATTATAGCATGCATCAGGACACTTAGGAAGGTTATCACATAGATGTAAAAACAAGGAGAATTAGTGGCAAACTATCAGTAAACAAATTCAAGTTCAGAAGTGCCTAGTTGAGTGATCTAAGCATTGGTAAGTAATAGGGAACGGCCTACACATTGGTTCCATTAGTTCTACCAAGTGATCAACATTTTGGGATCCTTAACTAGGTTCATAGCACTCCAACAGTCATTCCAGTGATCTTCAGGACAATCCAAAGTAAGCATACACATGGTTGAGACCTTACTTCACTAAACACTTGTTTTAACAGCCTTGTTTAGGTTTCTTTAAGATTATAACAACCAAAAACGATATCAATGTAAGTAGGAAGGTCAATTTCAATCTAGTTCAAACCAGTGTTTTAAAAAGCGTGGGCATAAGGCGGGACGTTTTACATATGCATCAGTAAGGCGTAAGCCCCGAGGCACGGGGTATAAGCCCCGTAGGTATTTAATTTTTAATATTGTATAAAATAATATAATTACATTAAATATTTATAAACAGATAAAATTGCATAAAAACGAAAAAAACTATAAATATGTGAAATATATATATATATATATATATATATATATGCTACTTAGAAGCACAAGTAACTTGGGTCGAAAAGAATAAAGCTTTCTACATGAAGGAATAAAAAGGATGACTAACCTGCAATTTGAACTTTGAACTTGCTACTATAAAGGACAATGGAATTCTCTTTGTATTTGTAAAAACAAATTGAATATTCATTTCTTTAGGAAGATATTAGCAGACTAGCGGATAAAATAAAAAATTGATAAATACCATGAATTAGAGCTTTAATCAATAAAAAAGGTCTTGACTTTTAAATTTAATATATATATATATATATATATATATATATATATATTAAAAAACTTTTGAGTAATTACCAAGCTGAATTTTGTGAATTTTGGTATCATATGAAGGACTTATTTAATAACTTTTGTTTTAATTTGAAAACATCTCTGGGGATTACGCCTCACTAAAACCTTGTGCCTTAAACGCCCAGGCGTACGCCCCGAACTTCCGGGCGTACATCCCGAATTATTGGGTGTACGCCTCTTGAGACTTTCGTCCAATACCATCGCCTCAGGGGATATTTGGTGCACCTCGCCCCAAATATACCATTTAAAACACTGGTTCAAACCTAGTAGCACGATATCTAATTGTACTCTGTCAGAGTTCCAAATAATTCCAGATTCATGACTAAATTTCATACAGACAAGGATATTAACCAGATATGGGACAGTGGGTTGGTATGTTCATTTTTAGTGGGTGAGAACAACGCAAACATGTCTTAGTAAATTTACTTAACTATGTGAAAAATCTTACCAAACTAAGTTACACCAGTAAACTTCCCATTGCTAGCTCTTATGTTCAACATTATTCACACAATTTGCTAATTATTAAGGCAGACATGATTCAATTCTTCAAGATAAGTTTTCAGCAAAGGAAATAGCGACTTAAACATGAGACTTTCTAAATTAAAGAGCATGTAAAGGTTTATGGGAATTACTGGACAAGCAAAGGTATGATGAAAATAAGCAGAGGCATAGAGATCAATAAAAGTCATGTAACCAACATACAATTAAGTTCCAGATAGCCACTACTAAAGAGTTCATATAACATGCATAGTTTCAAACTTATTCAATTAAGATCATGAAAGAAAATGGTGAGAATCATTTTTATTGAATCAATATAGTGTGGTATAATATCACAAATATAAGGATCACAACACATTGCAGCAAATCTGAACTCTTAACAAGACATTAGGAGCAGTTTAAGAACATAGCTGAATTATGTTTGCTAAACATGGTAGTACAACTATTATTTAACTAACGAGCATTCATAGAATTAACTTAAGGCTTAGTTCAACTTATTATAAAAGGTTTTAGCTCAGCTAGTGACAAAAAGGTTCAGTAGGATTTGTTTAGAAGAGTATAAACATCACGAAAATATTTTGTCTATCTAATTTATGGGATATGAAACATAGATCAGATTGCAATATCAGAACAAAATAATTTTATAAGGAAAATTGTCAACTCGACAATGTAAATAGCATACAACAAACAGAATGTAACAACTATAATCATGCACAACTAGTATACATCATAAATGAGAGATGATCAATTGGAAATATATCATAAAATTGCACAATCGAGAGATAGAGACAGTCAGTATACACTAACCTTTTATAGAGCAGTAAACTAAGCAAAAGTCATTTGTTAGACGTTTAGAAGTTCAAACCCAAAATTGAATCACGTACAAAGATCAAACTCGAGTTGAAATAAAAAGAGAAAAAGAGAAATAAGGGAGAAGCTAGTGGAACCTAATACTTAGCAGAAAAACTTTGAATTTTTTAATTCTTTCAATGTGTTTGCCAGTGATGTTAAGTGTGTTGGTGTCTGTTAGGTAGATACATTGAATGCCCTATTTATACTGGCATTCAATCTACTTGGATGATGATAACGACATGGTGAAATAAGAGAAAAATAGAGGAAAAATAGCAAAGACTTTTACTTGGGAACGAGGATGGAGGAAGGATTTCGTTGAATCCATCGGACCGCTGGTCAAGCTCTAATATCCATAGGTCACTGGGTTTGATCTTTGGTCATCGAATAATGATGATGAATCTTAAGAGAATGAATTTTGGTGTTTTCAACATGAAATTGAGGTCGGATTTGAGTAAAATTAGTATGGTTGGAATCATAATTGATTGGGTTATCAAAATTTATGAGTTGTGTTGGGTTTCGAGGTGTAGACCCGGGTTGACATAGAGTATTTGATTAAAGATTGGACCTTTATCGCTTGTTTTCTATATCATTATTTGGATTTTTGAGTTGTTTTTGGCTATTTCGAGCCATTCAGATGTTGATTTGCACGAGATAGCATTTCTAGAGTTTCAGTTAGCTTGCTCGTTATTTGATTTGGCTTATTCGAGGTATGTAACATCTATAAGATTGGATTTCAGGGTAAATATCCACGAGAACAATGATATTTGAGATGGGTTGTGGTGTTGCACATGCTAGGTGACGAGTGCGGGTTCGTGCATTGAGGTATTCATGATCTAAGTAGTTCTTAGGATATTATATGACTTGTTTTCCTATCATGCTTCTTTGATATTATGTTTTATCCATTTATGTGACTATGTGAGATATATTTCATGGTAGAAATCATGTCAAGGCTACCTGCTCAATTTTTGGAGACATGATAGGGCTATTTTCTCCATGTTGAACTATTTGCCTTATTGGTAGTAACACTGAACAATTGTGATAGTTACATCTGCATGCTATATCTCTATCTCTATACACTTTTGATATGCTATCTCACATGATTTTGGTGTCATTGTACGTGACATGAGTTTGAATTGTATTTGAGATATATGGTGATAGTCTGTGTTATATAGTTGGATTGTGTTTCTGTGAGTTGTCTGCATATTGAGACATGAGCATGGGCCATAAAGCCGTATTAATATAGATATTTTGATCGGGTTACACGCTATAACAGTTATATTGATATTGAGGTGACGCGTATGCCATGCCCCATATTGGGCTAGTTGTATTGATTTGAGGCTATGCGTGCACCATACCCCACTATTTGGGCTATGTGATTATGATTTGCGCTTGGGTAGGATCCACCCCTCTAGAGTTTGACATGCCAGCAGTGAGCGCAGGCACAATACAATATACACGTGCTCGATAATGGGAGATTATAACATACACCCGTACAGTACTAAGTGTGATTATTTTATGGATCACGGTGTTATCATTTTGGTTTGAGCGAGGCACCTGGAGTGTGCTAAGATTGTGAGTAACTAATATTTCCACTGTAAAATGGATTTCTTGACTTGTATTCTTGGCATGTAGGTGTAGAGATGTACCAATATCATGCTAGATTGTGACTTGATATTTGATTACTTGACATGTTTCCTCATACTAGGCAGCGATATGACACATGATAACTTGACATGTATATTTGACATATAGGCATATAGATGCATTTTTCTCATGCTAAATGTTAAATGAAAATCCTCATATGATGTTGTAAATTGGAATAAAACACAGTTTTTTTAATAAACTCATGTTTAATTGAATTTAGTGGTAGGATTTAGACTTGGACTATTATACTCGAAAAGCATGTCTACTTTTTCGTATCTGTGAACGAGTTTGGGCATTACATCTCCTGAGTTGTATACCTTTACTACCTTTACTAAATTGTTATGAACTGTTATTGGCTACTGATATTGTACACTGACCTTCTTTCGAGCTCATCACTGCTTTTACCCTAAGGTTAGGTTTGTTACTTATCGAGTACATGGGGTTGGTTTTACTAATACTACACTTATGCACATTGTGTGATGATATTGCTGCACATGGAAGGAGCTGGTATGACGATGTTCTCGTTATTCAGACATGATTACCGCTTGTTCTTGGTAGTTTCATATTTGAGTTCTATTTGTTTATATTCAAACAGATGTTGTAATTATGTTTCATACCATCTTTGTAAATTCTAAGTCTTAGAATCTCATGATTTGTATTACCTATTCTTTGAATTTTGTATAGAAGTTCAGTTAGTTTATTAATTGGCTTACCTAGCAGGTTGGGTAGGTGCCATCGCGACAAGCCGGATTTTAGGTCGTGACAAGTTGGTATCAGAGCTCTAGGTTCATAGGTTCTACGAGTCATTAGCAAATGTCTAGTAGAGTCTTGCGGATCGGTATGATGACGTCCATACCTATCTTCGATAGGCTACATGGCATCTAGGATAAACTTCTCATTTTTCCTTCCTTATCGTGCAACCTTGATTCAGGTTGAAGTGTATGTCTTTGAATTACTTCCACTCAGTCGTATGTTATATGAGCGCTCAGTATTAGCTGTGCATCGATGACTTATGATTTCATGGATGAGGTGCGAGATATGTTTTCTTTGTTTTGGTCATCGGCCAGTCTTGGGGACTTAAGGCTAGGTTTAGACCGCAACTTAGGCTCAGTAATTTCAGTTATGTAAGCATGTGCTTTTGGACTTATATGTCCGGTAGTGTCCTTAGGAGTGGAATTTATGGTTCGGTGAGTGGTTGGATGTCTATAAGATGAGTATGGTGTGTCTGCATGATGTGTTCAGATGGTTTGGATGTGACTAGAAAAGTTTGCTTGGGATGTGAAAAGGACTATTGGGTGCTTGATTTCTGTCTTGATGTGTTGTACAGTCTCGGGAAGATTTAGTGAATGCATAGTTGTTATGACTATGATAGGGCGTAAAGAGATGCCAGTTTGAGTCTAAGTAGGTCGGTCATCTCCTGTGGGTTGTTCTGAGGTTGTGTGATCCCTATGATGTTTTCGTGGAGAGTTTTCTCTTACTGGTGGGTTATATGTGTTACGATTGAGTTTGGATCACTTGAAAAGGCTAGTATGACTACCACAAGAAGGAATGCGAGCTCAGTAGATGATTTAAGGTATTTTGATGATTAGTGCTACGTGGGTTCATGAAGGATTTTGTTGAATTGCAATGCAGGATTATGGCAGTTATGGAATAAGGGTATGGTGGGATATCAGATATTATGTCATATGGCTTCGACCCAAGTGGGGGAGTTCGCTATCAACGGTCAGATTGTATGGTTATGTATTGTATTAGTTTCGGCCTGAGGCATGTTTGTTGATTAGCTATGATTTGAAGAGGTTGGTTTTGAGGGTGACTCGACTATGGAAATTTCTGGATGCATGATGTATTACACTCTGCAGATATAAGGAAATCTTGGAATGATTCAGGTTTGTTATTCATAGTAAAGATAGTGTGCATGGAGTAGGAATTCACTTGGTGGTTTAGATATATGGAGTACTTTTTTAGGTGTTTGGGTGCTAATGCAGCACATGTCATCCGACTCGTTTGGGCGGTGCATTCAAAATTAGAGTGGGGTGGATGACTCTCGAGGAGGTTCTAATAGGTTCAAAATTCATATGTGGTATTTGAGAAATTTCTGAATTTGTAAATGGCAAAAATCTGAGACTTGCATTGGATGGTGTCAGGACTCACAGTATTTCTGTATCAATATGAATTTTACATATCTGTATTAGAGAGGTTAGGAAACAACTTCAGATTCACATAAGGTCTCCTCAGAGTGGGTATCTCGGTTGTGTTACTTTGGGTGCTTAAGAGGGAATACAGTAGCTTATGGGCTTTAGGGCGATGAGGTTTCATGCTAAGATCTCTTATGGTGAGCATTGGGTTAAAGGTCGTAGTCTATTGGCAAGGAGAAGTCTTAACTAAGGTAATTCGGTAGGAACTCGGAGAAATAGGACAACTTGGTAGTATGTTGGATCAGTATGGTAATGGATATGATTGGTTCTTTTGGTTTTTATGATATGTTGAGCATTTACTGGTATTTTGTGGCAACTCTTGATTTTGGTTACCTGCGTGATTTGGTTGAGTTAGAGAGATTCAGTTCTGATGGCTTGGTTATGTGCAAATGGGTTTTGAAGAGTTCTCGATGATTTTTGTCACGTCCTGAGAATATTTCTATATGGGTTTGTTGTGCGTTGTGATTTTCTTCTGGATGGGATTAAGTGCAAGGTTTCCGACTAATAGTATTTATTCTAGTATTGACTAAGACTTTCTAATATGATTCACGTGTTTTCATATGAAGGCATGATAGATGCGGTGCGGCATGTGTAATTAAAACTTTTATGTATAAGGTTGCGGATCAATTTTGAAGGGAAGGTCATGAGTTCCAAATAGTATGGATGGTTTCTGTTATTTAGAAGAATGCTGGCACTATCTGGTATCACCTGAGAATAGTGTGCATTTCATAAGACGCCTTGTGTTTTGACTTATAGATGCTTCATTGGTATTGCGGTACTCGCTTGGTTGATCGACTGCTGATGTTCATATTTTGCTACGTGGCACGGAAGAATAATATGATTATTTCTCGTGAGATAATTGTGTATGATGGAGGTGTTAGTCATTCGAGTGATGGAGTTGGGATCAAATACGTGATTTGGAGACTGGGAGTTTCAGAGGGGGACTATTCCTTAATTTCGGACTATAAAGATATGACCAAAGTTAGACAACTGATGGTATATGTTATGGATAGGTTTCAGCGGATCTTTGGGAAAGTTATATATCTATTTCGGGAGGATTAGAATTATTGGAGGCCACAGGCAGGCCTACTGAGGATATGTTGTCTACATCAGGTCAGATTTGTTTACTCAGCACTACTATTATTGAGGGGTGTGTCATTGGGTTAGATTGAGTTGTTCATATTCTGATAGGTTCTACGTGTTACTCTGCTATGCTACAGTGGGTTGTGATCTATTGGTTATTTTCTCACAAGATGCAGTTTTGTTTGGGCCTTATGGCGAAATTCAAACGAGATAGTTTTTGGGTGTGTGAATGGTTGATTGAGACTTGGTTATGTTCTTTCCCGTTTGAGGTATATTGTGATATCCATTTCTCCATGGTTATGGTCACACACTTCAGGTGTTTGTTGTTGATTTGTGTATGGTTGTTGATTTGGAGCATTATGGCTCGAGGTATTTCATGTGGATCGGTGTTTGGATCGGGTCACGCATTGAGGCAGAGTCATGTTTGGATATGCTCCTTTGTGTTAGATTTATGTGTCTTGGTTCTACTATGTGTGATGGGTTCACAGCATTGCACTTGTGGTGGAACCTATTGAGCTTGCAAGATGGTTCTCTCATTTGAATAATTTTTTCCATGTTTGAATACATTTGAGTTGTTGTTTATTAGTGTACGGATTGCACGGTTTGTGGATTTAGATTGTACTGGTGTAGCATGTCAGCAGAGCAACTGTAATTGATGGGATGAGGTCATTGGACCTAGAATGAGTGCTATCGGATTTTATTATGGTATGTTTGAAGGGATAATGTCACTAATCAGCGTAGAATTTTGTTATGGTTCTTGTTGGACGAGAGAGCTCCATGACTTATTGATCTAATGAGTGGTTATGAGTTTCTGCATAATTCATATATCATTGGCAGTATATAAAGGGATAGAACAAGTTTTTATTTGATATGAAATTTGTTACTGGTATCGGATTTGTTATTGAGCAGCTATGGTGGCCAGAAGTTATTGCTATAAGTATATGAGTTATGTGGTGTATCATGTGATTACATCTTGGGTTATGGTTATAGCTTGGTACAACTTGTTCAGTTTTACATAGTGTATGGATGTGAGATTCGGGCCTTGTAATGAATTCCGGTTGTTGGAAATTAGGTTGCAAGGTTTTATGGACTAAGGTTGAAGGAAGAATCTTCGATTATGTTGAGTTGACAGAATTATATGGATTTGGGTGACGTGGTATCACTCCCAGGTATGCGCATGGTGAATTTACATAGTGATTTAATGCCTTTGGAACAATTCTTGACTCGTTCAAGGATGAACGTATGTTTAAGTGGGGGAGAATGTAACGACCTGATAGGTCGCTTTGAGCATTTGCATTCCGTTCGATCATTCGAGGGAATGAGTAGCTTCGTATGATGTATTATGACTTGCGTGTATCGTTGGTTTTGCTTTGATTTGGAAGAATGATTCTCATTTTAGAAGCTTTAAATTGGAAGAGTTGATCAAGTTTGACTTTTGTGTATTTGGACCCGAATCGGAGTTTTGATGGTTCTGTTAGTTCCAGATGGTGATTTTGGACATGGGAGTATGCCCGGATTTACAGTTGGATGTTCCTAGAAGGTTTCAGTACTATTTGGCGAAAGTTGGCAATTTGAAGATTTGGAAAGTTCATATGTTTGACCGGGAGTTGACTTCGATGTTATCGGGTTCAGATTTTTATTACGGGAGTTCTAATAGGTTTAATATGTCATTTGGAACTTGTATGCAAAATTTGGATTCATTCTAGATTGGTTAGGTTTGAATCGGGCGCTTGGTTCGAAGTTTGAAGTTTATGAACTTAAAAGATTGATCTTGATCGACGATTTATGGTTTTGATGTTATTATGTGTGATTTAAAGCCTCTAGTAGGTGCGTAATATGTTTTGGGACTTATTGCTATGTTCTGACGCGGTCCCGGGAGGCTCGGGTGCGTTTTGGGGTGGTTTCGGACCATTTTTAGGCCCTCTTTAGCTGCTGGTTTTTGGCTACAGGTGTGTGCATAACGATTGCAGACTTTAGATCGCGTTCGCGAAGAGAAAATTATTGTTTGGGTGTTGTGAATGGCGATCACGGAATCCATTCTCGCGATCACGTAGAGGAATTTCTACTATCAGAGGACTGAATTTGGAAGCTTTTGTCTTGTAATCTATAAGGAATTTGGAGATGATCCAAAAATGAAAATTGTGGCCCTTATACTGGAGAATGTCTAGAAGAGTTGGGCGAGCTTGTTTTAATTTCTTCATCGCAATCGTGGGGACATGGCCGCGAACATGAAACTATGATGGAATTCTTTTTGAATCATGATCACGAGGTTGGAGACCGCGATCGTGAAGAAGGACCGCTGGCAATGCATTAAAACATCCAATTTCAGGAATTTGAGTTCATTGTCTTCACTTTTGGAGTTATTGGAGCACAAGTACGACGATGTTGGAGGAGCTAAACACCCAAATCATGAGGGTAAATAATGCTATCTTTATTTTGATTAAATATATATATATATATATATATATATTGCTCTGATGGTAAGCAACCTCCACTTCCAACCAAGAGGTTGTGAGTTCGAGTCACCCCAAGAGCAAGGTGGGGAGTTCTTAGAGGGAAGGATTCCGAGGGTCTATTGGAAACAACCTTTCTACCTCATGGTAGGGGTAAGGTCTGCGTACACACTACCCTCCCCAGACCCCACTAGTGGGATTATACTGGGTTGTTGTTGTTGTATATATATATATATATATATATATATATATATATATATATATGAAATTGAGGTCGATTTGAGTGAAATTAGTATAGTTGGACTCGTAATTGAATGGGTTGTCAAAAATTGTGAGTTGTATTGGGTTACGAGGTGCGGGCCCGGGTTGACTTATAGTATTTGATTAAAGATTCGACTTCCATCGCTTGTTTCCTATACCATTATTTGATATTTTTGATTTGCATTTTGCTAGTTTCGAGCAGTTTAGAGGTTGATTTGCACAGAATGGCATTTCTAGAGTATTGGTTGGTTGGCTCGGTATTTGATTTGTCTTAATCGAGGTAAGTAATATCTCTAAACTTGGATTTGAGAGTAAATATACCTAGGAACTATGATATTTGAGACGGGTTGGGGATGATGCACGTGCTAGGTAACGGGCGCGGGTGTGTGCGCCGAGCTATTCAGGATCTGGATAGTTCTTAGGCTATTGTATGACTTCGTGTGTTGTTATGCTTCTTGTATATCATGTTTTATCCTTTTATGTGACTACGTGGGATACTATTCATTCTAGAAATCATGCCTAGGCTACCTGCTCAATTGTTGGAGATATAATAGGGCTACTTTCGCCATGTTGAGCTATTTTCCTTAGCCGTAGTAACGCTGAACAGTCATGATAGTTACATCTGCATCTTATATCTCTGTCTTTGTGCACTTGTGATATGTTGTCTCACATGATATTGAACTGTATTTGATACATATTGTGATAGTCCGTGCTATATAGTTGGATTGTGTTTCTGTGAGATGTCTGCATATTGAGACTTGGGCTAATTGTTGACTGATGTGGGACATAGAGCAGTATTAATATGGATATTTGGATCGGATTTCACACCACAATGGTTAAGTTGTATTGATTTGAGGTTACGAGTGCACCAGACCCTACTATTTAGGCTATGTGATTATATTAGCACTTGGGTAGGATCTGCCCCTCCGCAGTATGACATGCCAGCAGTGAGCACATGCACATTGTCATATACATATGCACAATGATGAGCATTTATGTTGGCACCCATACAGTGCTAAGTGTGATTATTTTGATGGATCCACGGTGTTATCATTTGGGCATTTGAGCTAGGCACCTTCAGTATGCTAAGATTGTGTGTAATATTTCCACTGTAAAACGAATTACTTGACAAGTATTCTTGGCATGTAGGCATAAAGATGTACCATTCGCATGCTAGATTCTGATGTGGAATTTTATTACTAGACATGTTCCCTCATGCTAGGTAGTGATATGGAACTTGATAACTTGACATGTGTATTTGACATGTAGGCATAGAGATACATTTTCCTCATGCTACCTTGTAAATGAAAAGCCTTGTCTGATGTTGTAAATTGAAAAAAAATACAATTCTTTTGATAAACTCATGTTTAATTGAATTCAGTGGTAAGATTTATACTGGGACTGTTATACTCAAAAAACATGTCTATTTTTCCATATCTTTGAACGAGTTGGCCATTACATCTCATGAGTTATATACCTTTATTGTCTTCACTACATTGTTATGAACTGTTATTGATATGCTGGACACTGACCTTTTTTCGAGCTCGGTATTGCTTTCAACCTGAGGTTAGGTTTGTTGCTTATTGATTACGTGGGGTCAGTTGTACTCATACTACACTTTTGTACCTAGCGTACAAATCTTGGAGCTGATATTGCTGCACATGGCGGGAGCTAGCCTTGAAGATGTACTCGTTATCCGGACATGGCTACCACTTGTTATTGGTAGTCTTAGATTTGAGTTCTATTCTTTTTATATTCAAACAGATGTTACAATTATGTTTCATACCTTTTTGTAAATTCTAAGTCTTAGAAGCTCATGAATTGTATTGCCAATCGTTGAAATTTTGTACAGAAGTTCAGTTATTTTATTAATTGACTTATCTAGCGGGTTGAGTTAGGTGTCATCACGACTAGCGGGATTTGGGATCATGACAGAGGGTTAGATTTGCGACCTTTCATGAACTTGTGCAAGGTTCTTGATTTGATATGGTTGATGAGGTTGAGAAAAAAGAGAGAAGAAAGGGAAATTAAGGTTGTCGTTTGGGGAAAATTATTTAGGGTTTAGGAGTTGTCTCTGGGTTAGGGGGGATAGATTCTGGGCCGTTGGATCGTTTGATCGATGGCCCTGATAATTCAAGGAATAAGATTTGATAAAAATAGTTTTTAGGATAAAACGGGGACCGTTGAATCTTTGTGATCCAACGGTTGAGACAGGATCTAGCGAGAGGTTTAAAATAAAGGGAAACCAAGAATTATCGTGGACAACTGATGATTTGGATCAACGGTCCAGATCCCTTGAGTTTGTTTTATGAGTGGGAAGTATAGGTGATGTGGTGCACTACTATTGGCTCTCATGGATTGGCGCGAATTGCCAAAGTGGAAAAGGGGGTGGGTCTGGACCGGGTTGGAAGCGATTGGGCATGTCTAGTTTGGCCAAAAATAGTGGAAATGAGATTTAAGCCATATGCACTTGGGTTTAATTGGGTAATTGCAATTGTAGCCCTTTGGACTTTTAACCCCTTTAAAGATTAGCTTAATTATACTTAATTAATTCTAATTAAATGTGAAAAAATATAATCATCAAATACATTATAAATTACAGTAATTAATTAGTTATCTATTAAATACTTTATTTACTAAATTATGAAACTAATTACGGATTAATTAATGTAATAAGCGATATAATTAAAAATTAAATATTATTTCATTGAATTAATTGTAAACTTTCTTATTAAAATATAAAGGTTAGTTTAATAATTTCAAAATAATGGGAGTAATATAATTCATAAATATTTAATACCATATTTTTAATTTAATATTGTTAATTACTATTTCCTAATATATTTACATTAAAATAGGTATCATTGATTAGAAAGCATTTTACCACATTTATTGCAAATTATTAAGCATAAGTAATTTAATTTTAAAATAGAGGGTCAAAATTGGTCATCAACAGTGATTTGTGTTGATATTGCACCTGTAATGTGAGATATTTTTTCCCGTGTTGAGTACTGACTGCTATTGTCATTTTGTGAAGGGGTTTCCACCTATAGCCTCCCTGTGTTGGTATTGCCCTCTATTTTAGGGCCTTGCATAGTATATTATGATGCTTCACAAGTTGGTTTTGGCGCGAGGTTAGAGCAAAGTGGTAGTGTGATTGCTTATGTGTCTCAACTGTTAAAGCCCCGTGAAGGGAACTATCTGATTCGTGATTTGGAATTTGGCATTTGTTCCGGCGGAGGGAAGGCATTTAGTTATGAAAGTCATGTCATTGGTATGTAGAATTGTGAGATTGAACATTTCTAAACATATTGGAGTTCTTTCTCTTGTGGTTGCACGGTTGTCTTTGTTTGAGCGTATCAGAGCTTGTCGTTGTGATGATCTACATTTGCATCTCCTTAGGGACACAATGTACAAGGTGATGCGAGAGAGGTGGCCCTTAGTTAAAAAGTGATTTATGTTTCTATTCTTGATGGTTTGACGAACATGATCAGTGAGGAGGTTCGTAGTTTGTGGTATTTTGTTCATACAGATATTGTAGAAACATATCATTAAGGGTAGAGAGGAGGAAGAAGGGCATTCTTGGGTATGTCTCGCGGTGTTTGATTGTTAGTGGATCGAGTATGAGCAGCATAGACTAGGTGGTTTGCTTCGGAAGATGGCTATACCTGCATGGGAGTAGGAGCATATTGTCAAGGATCTTGTGGTAGGGTAGCCACCAACTTTGAGGACGGTTGGTGAGATATAGGTCTTGGTAGGACGATGAGTAGGTCTGTTCATTTCATTTTAGTGATGACTACTTGTGTTCTTTAGGATTTTCGATTTAGTGAGAAGGGTTTTCTTGAGCTACAAAGGGAATGCGAATGCTTGGTTATCATCTTGGTGTACTGTACTGCATTGAGTTTAGGATGTGCTGATGAATCCTTTGGTTGTTCATTGGTGGAGTGAAATAGATTCCTGCGTTATTCATATTAGTGTGGACTCGGGAAGATCAGTTGATCACATAGTTGTTGTGCTCATGGCAAGGTTATGGAAATAATTAATGTTATACAGTTGGGTTTATCTTATGTGGGAAGATTCAGGATAGTACAATTTCTTATGAGGTTGCTATGAAGAGTTTTACCTTCCATCCAATGGGATATATTTACTATGATGTGTTTCTGAGTCGCTTGATAAAGATGTCACGACTATCATGATGTAGAGTATACAGTTGGACCGCTAATTCGAGATGTGTTATGGATAGTGTAACATGTATTTATGAGGAATACAACTGAGTAATAGTGTGAGTTCATGGCAATTAAGGAAGAATGGTCATTATGAGTTATTAGGTTATTTGATTGTGTCTTGAGGCTAAGTAGGGGAGCTTATCATCGATGTTTGGATCACATGTTTATACGGGGTTGTATTTTCCGACTTCAGGTTTCTTGTGGATAGATATGACTTTAGGAGGAAGACGTCAAGATTGATTCAGGCAAGGAATTTTCTGGATGTGTGTTATATTTCACCTAGTTATTATATGTATGTTATGGAATGGCTGGGGTTGGATAGTCCTTGGTGGATGTGGTTTATAAGGGAAATGATTCGCTTATCGTTCCTTTGGGGTATTCTTGTGGTATTGGAGCACTAATTGTCCGACATATTTGGCTATGTATTCGGGACTAGGATTTGAGTGGGTGACTTTCGAGGGTGGTTCTATTTGGTTCATGAATTAAGATGTGGTAATTAAGGATGTTCAGTTTCATAGTGCGGTTGAGGAGTTGAGATTGACGTTGGATAGTGGAAGGGACTTGAGGTATTCTCTAACATCATCGGTTCTGTGAGGCAGCATTTGGGAGGTAGAATAAACGACTTCAGAGTCATAGAAGGTCTCTTCAGAGATTGTTTTGGTTTTAGGTACTATTGGATATATAGGGAAAATAAGTGCAGTCTGCATGATTTGGTTAATCTAGAGAGATTCAGTTCTGACAGTTTTCTTATGTGTAAATGTGTTCCGAAGAGTTGTGATGATTTGACCACAACTCGAGGTTGATGTATTCTATGAGCATGGGGAGGTTATTGTGTGTTGTAATTTTCCTCTAAACTGAGTTAAATAGAGGATTTATGGTTGATGGAGTATGCATCATATTCGTGATTCAGAGTTGATAATGGGATTCTCGTATTTTTGTGTTGAGGCATGATAGATGCGGTGAGCCGTGTAGGATTACGATTGCATGGAGAGTGTTGTTGTTCAACTTTGAAAAGGATGTTATGAGTTCTAGATAGCATGGAAACATCTGATGATAAGTGAATGTTAGCACTATTTTCGGTATCTCCTAGGAATGGTGTGTCTTGTGGATTGTGCATTGTGTATTGATTGTGGATGCTTGACTAGTACCGCAAAGATCGCATGGCTGGTAGCCAGTGATGTTTAGGTTCTACTGCTTGGTGCTGAAGGTTGAGTGGAAGAGGTAGAGATTAGGTATGGAGATTTTGGTACTCTCTCAGTTTGGAGATTTCATTTCTCAGAGGCGGACTATTCCTCTTGTTACGGGCTATAGAAGTGTATTTAGGATTTGATGTTTAATTATATGTGTCATGGTTAGAGTTAATGTGGACTTTTTGATGGGTATTGAATTATCTTGGAATGACCTAAATCGATTGGAGGCCCATTGGTAGACCTAAGGAAAATGTACATTCTACGTTGGATTAGATTCGCTTGTTCAGTGCAACATTTTCTATGGGTGTTCATTGGATAGAACGGATGTTATTCATGCCTTGATCTATTTCATGTGTTATTTCTTATGCTATGATGGATTGTGAGACTACTTGGTGTTTCACAAGCATGTGTTTGGCTCTGTTCATGCCTTGTGGCTATATTTGAGCGATATATTAATTTGCTTATTGCACCTTTAGTCGTTTTTGGCCTTTTTTCGTAGCGCATTATTCTATATGTCTCACCATGATTATGTCTATGCACTATACGTGCTTATTGTGGTTACATATGTGTCTAGTGAGTATGAGCATTATGGCTCGGTGGGTATTCCCATGGGCATCATGGCGAAGTGATTTAGCATTAATGCAGGCAAGTAGCACACTACCTAATTCTAACAAATTGCTACATCATACACAATATAAGATACATGGTGTGGGCGACATGTGCACATTAAATCCAAGCTCCGAATTATGTAAAACCACCCTAAACACCCTATACTTAGCCCGATATCACATACAAGTATACTCGGTTACTCAAACTTCACTGGTGCACAAAGTACTCATTCAAATATTTTATCAAACACATGGTGGACATGAAGCGTGTGCAACTTAATTCAACAATGGTGGAATATGGTGGACCTTCCAAATTTCAACAAGGTAGAGGGAATTCTAGTTTACTACTCCATATATAATACAACAATCAAGTTTTGTCAAGCAATTTTATTGCATAATAGGGCCACCCACCATAGAAAAGAGCTCTAAGAAACAATTATGGGGTAATTTAGGGATAGGACGGTTTGGGAAAGGAGGGGGGTGTTCATTATAGTCTACAAAGTAAAAGAAAAAAGGAAGAAAAAGAGAAACATACCTGGAGGAACTAAGATAAAAGTAAGAGGAAGCTTGAAAAATTTGGAGGGGGGGAGGGAACGTTGGCAGAGAGAGGAAAATAACGGGGAGAGAGAGAAAGAGAAGGGCTAAGGGGGAATGTGTTATTTTAATTAGGATGGGTTTTGATGTTGGTAGGAGATGGGTTAGGGGATGAGTACAAATGGATAAGTGCGTAGGGTTTTATGGGTATGGGTTAATAAAACAAATAAAATATAATAAAAAAGAAAAGAAAAAAATAATTTATACAAACCTGGCCCTCAGTTTATTCTCCACGCTAGGCCTTGCACTGGGGGAATTGAAGATATTATAAAGTGCGCTCCAGGTAGCGTTGGGCGCTGGCCTGGGAATTGTTCTACCAAATTATTATTATTTGTTTTTGAATTAAATCCCTGATCCCCTTGAGCACTTTATATATACAATTTACACATCCCACACCATTCTATCTATGATTTATATGCCTACAAAAAAAACAAAAACACTAATCTACTCTTACTAAAAATAAATTGAAAAACTAAGTTATGAAAGCGATAAAATTGGGTTGCCTCCCAACAAGGGTCTGATGTAATGTCGCGGCATGACGCATGGCCTCGCTTACTCATCAAGGAGTACTACTTTGGACTTCTCATGATCGATGATCCCTCCCTAATAGTGCTTGACCCTTTGCCCATTCACTAAAACGTTTCTTTCACAATTTATAGTTGGCAACTCAATTACACCATGAGGAGTGACTCCACCACCTCAAATGGACCTGCCCACCTCGATTTTAACTTTCCCGGAAACAACTTGAGCATAGAATTGAAAAATAGTACCTTCTTGTCCCGGTTCAAAGTGATGTGGCTTGATACATTTGTCATGCCATCCTTTTGTCTTCTCCTTATAAAACTTAGCATTTGCATAAGAGTATAGCCTGAACTCATCTAACTCATTCAATTGCAAGAGCCTCTTGTCACTCGCGGCTTCAAAGTCTATATTCAACTTTTAATGGCCCAGTACACCTTGTGTTTAAGTTCAACATGCAAATGACATTCCATCCCATAACCAAGCTTATACAATGACTCCTCAATAGGTGTTTTGTATGCAGTTCTATATGCCAAACGCATCATCTAACTTTGCAGCCCTATCCTTCCTGTTCACACTTACTGTCTTCTCTAATATTTGCTTTATTTCTCTGTTGGACACCCCAACTTGTCCACTTGTTTGCGGATGATATGCCGTGGAAACTATATGACAGATCCCATATTTGGCTAGAAGGTTATTGAACAACCGATTACAAAAATATGTCCCTTCATCACTAATCAAGGCACGTGGAGTCCGAAACCTCGAGAATATGTTCTTCGCAAAAGCAGCTACCATCTTGGCATCATTGGTTGGCCACATGATTGCCTCTACCCATTTTGACATGTAGTCACCTGCTAGCAAGATATATTTATTTTCTCTAGACAATGGGAATGGTCCAATAAAGTCTAGCCCCTACACATCAAAAATCTCTACCTCCATTATGTTATTCAAAGGCCTCTCATGCCTCTTTATGATTGTTCATGTTCTTTGACACTGGTCATACTTCTTAAAGAATGCATGGGCATCCTTGAATAATGTTGGGCAAAAGAACCCAGATTGTAGAACTTTTGTAGTTGTCCTCTCGCCTCCATGATGGCTTTCATAAGACGAGGCATGGCAATCATACAACACTAATCCCACCAAGTATGCCCAAAATTTCTCAAAGGTCAACACAACGGCAAACAACTTCTTTTCGGTGGTGGTGTAATTAAGTTATGCATCTGATGGTAGGCTATAATCTTGTATTTTAGTCGCTTATTGCATTTTAATTCACTGCACTTTACGTGTACTGAGCTTTAATTACTAGTGTTTTGCACATATTGTATATTTTATGCTTTGTTGAAGTGATTCCTAGGTATGTAGATATTGTGGAACTAATTCGAGCTATTTGGAGCTCTGAAGTCTGAGTAAAATCCCAAAGGATTAAGCCGGGATCATGTTCAGGGGTCGATGATCACTTCTGGACGTCAAAAATCAAGGAAGAAGAAACAATTGAAGAAAAGCACTAGTGTGATGCAGCTGGGTAAACTGAAGATTGACAAAGTTCAGAGGCTTGGTTACTGTGGTCTGACAAGAAAAAAGACTAATGTGACGCACTGGGCGTAACATAGTGCGACGCATGAAAAGTAATAAGTTTGCAAGTTTTCCTATTTCATCTAGGAAAGGGGGACTTCGTTTGGGCCCGACCCTAGTTGGTATAAATACATGGTAAAATGTTATTTTTCTGGACTTTGGACATATTTTATACCTAAGGAGGTTAAGGAGGAGTGGAAAGTGCAAAAGCACAAGGATTTCATCATTTCAGCCTCACTCAAGACCCGAGTTTGGATCTAATTTATGTTTTTCTATACTTTAATTATATTTGTGATGAATTGCTCCATGTCTATGGAGTAGTTCCTTTTATGGTTTGATGGTTTTGGTATATTGATGATTGTTTATGTATTATAACTCTAGTTTTATGTATTGAAGCCTTTTTGGATGATTTAGCTGTTGCATCTATATTCACTTGTTCATGTAATCGAGAGAGGCATGACTTGTGATATATTTGCATTATATTGTTGGTTGAGTTCATTAATTCTTCTTAGTAATCGATATAGGCTAGTTGAATAATTGATTAAACCTAGTTGGGAGGATAATCTAGAGAGGTTCTCCTAAAGACCAATCCACTATGCATTATTGTATATCTTCACGTGCTTAAATTGGTTCATCTTGTGAGGTTAAAACTTAATCGACAGAGGAGTTTTTGCTGAATGTGTCAACTAATAATTGAGTGAATTCTAGAGACTCACTTAAACATTAGAAGTGAATTATCTAGAGTTAGATCCTAAACAATTATCTTGCACCTATCCTATCAAAACCCTATTTTCTCCCATTATTAACCTTCTTTGATTTTTTATTGTTTCAATTGTCACTAGTCAATAGCTTAAGATTCTTAGTTAATTTTAGTATTAATTATATAAATCTCAACTGTTGATTCTCTTGAATA
This sequence comes from Nicotiana otophora, assembly GCA_000715115.1. NCBI lineage: Eukaryota > Viridiplantae > Streptophyta > Magnoliopsida > Solanales > Solanaceae > Nicotiana > Nicotiana otophora. Next base: position 92,140 of record AWOL01S0038387.1, read on the forward strand.
GCAATCAAGCTAGAAACTACGAGAATACTATTTGAATCAATCCCTGAAGATATAATATTTTAATATACTATATTTGATTAGCGAGTATAATATTAAGTGTGTGTTTCGAGCTCGTCAGCATCATCAAGAGTCTTACTCGCATAGTAGATGGAGTAAAACAACTTGTCCTTCCTCTGGCCTAGTACTGCCCCAATAATATGGTCACTTGTATTGCACATAAGTTCAAATGGTAAGGACCAATCCGGTGCCACAATAATGGGGGCAACCACCAACCTCATCAACTTCACCTTCGCCTTATCAACTTCAACTGCCTCCACCTTCGCCTTATCAACTTCAATGCCTCTCCTTGAGGCTATATGGCCCAACACAATGCCTTCTTGTACCATAAAATGACACTTTTCCTAATTTAGCACTAGAATTGTTTCTTCACAATAGGCCAACACCTTGCCCAAATTCTTCAAATAGTTTTCATAAGAAGACTTAAAGATTGAAAAATCATCCATGAAGACTTCCACAAATATTTCCACCATATTAGTGAAAATACCCATTATGCACCTATGGAAAGTAGTTGGTGCATTACAAAGACCAAAAGACATTCGCTTGAAAGTGAAAGTACCATAAAGACGTGTAAAAATGGTCTTCTCCTAATCCTCTAGGCATATGAAAATCTAGTTGTACCCCAAATAACCATCAAGGAAGCAATAATATTCATGCCTCGCCAATCTGTCCAACATTTGGTCAATGAATGGAAGTGGGAAGTGGTCCTTGAGGGTTGCTTTGTTGAGACTTATGTAGTCAATGCAAACTCTCTACCCCATCACGGTGCGAGTAGGAATTAGCTCATTTTTCTTGTTCCTTACAATAGTCATCCCCCTCTTTTTAGGCACACATTGCACTGGGCCTACCTAGTTCCTGTCAGAAATACGAAAGATGATACTTGCATCGAGCCACTTAATTACTCCTTCTTCATGACCTCTTTCATAATGAGATTTAATCTCCTTTGTTGCTCAACAGTAAGGCGGTGTCCATCTTCCAGAAATATTTTATATATGCAAAATAATGGACTGATTCCTTTGATGTCAGCAATTGTCCACCCAATAGCCTTTTTATGCTCACGAAACACTCTGAGCAATTTTTCTTCTTGTACATCGGTCAAGCAGGATGAGATAATCACTGGCAATTTCTCAGAGTTTCCCAAATAAGCATAACGCAGATGCACTGGAAGGGGATTAAGCTCTAGATTTGGAGCTTCTTCAGCAAATGGCTTAGGAGGGGTCAGAGTAACAGGTCTGTCCAACTCCTCAAATCTCCCAAACCCATGGACATAATTGCAAGACATGTTAGGAACTTGCTCAATTTCTTCCATCATTTCATCTTTACTGTCTTCTTCATCCCTAATCAAGGCTCATTCAAGAGGATCTACATGGCTCATACAAGGCATCAATGACGTCACATCACTTTCCACCACAGAAATCATAGATAAGTGTTCATAGTGGGTTGGAAATCTGAGTGCTTTATACATATTGAATACCTCCACTCGATCAACCACTCTCATCGTCATCTTTCCTTTGCATACATCAATAATAGCTAGGCCCGTGGCTAAGAATGGATGCCCCAAAATAAATGGGACTTCCTGATCAGGCTTATAATCCAAGATAATGAAATTAGCAGGGATTATGAAAGAACCCACTTTAACTAACACATCTTCAATTACTCCTTCAGGATGAGCAAGAGAGCGATCAGCCAACTACAAAATAAAGGTGGTTGGGTTCGCTCACCAAACCCCAACTGTATGAACATAGAATGCGGCAACAAATTGATGCTTGCCCCAAGATCCGACAAGGCTCGTCCGACTGCAAGCTTACTGATCGAGATTTGGATAGTGAAACTACATGGAACCTTATAAGCTGCATTATCCTTCACTTAGGGTTTAGGGTTTTTAGGGTTTAGGGTTTAGGGCTTAGGGCTTAGGGCTTAGGGCTTAGGGCTTAGGGCTTAGGGTTTATGGTTTAGGGTTTATGGTTTAGGGTTTAGGGTTCAGGGTTTGGGGTTTAGGGTTTGGGGTTTGGGGTTCAGGGTTCAGGGTTTGGGGTTCAGGGTTCAGGGTTGAGGGTTGAGGGTTCAGGGTTGAGGGTTCAGGGTTGAGGGTTCAGG